>JAOVVF010031997.1:0-11408 GCA_028565595.1 Duopalatinus emarginatus | reverse complement strand
TTTTCTTTCAAATAGTAAAAACCTCTTCACAACATTTCTTCACATGTGCCTAAGACTTTTACACAGTACTGTATATAATTTTAAAAATCTGGTTCTGGTTATAGATTAGATTTACAACAGACAAATCTGCATCCAGTCATATTCCGATTTCTTTTCTGTCATCTGTATATCTGTCCTAGATATTAGAAATAAAGACATTCAAGACATTCAAGACACATGACCCACATTTTAAGCTTACGTGTGGAAACACAGAGCAATGTAATCCGTGTAGAGCCAACGTAATAATTTGTGCTGAAATATAAACTTTTTCCAGGGATTCTGATGGTTACAGACATCACGTTTAGTTTTCCATCTCTTGTTTCATAGCCTTCGACAGAGACATATCTACATAATTGCACACACTGGTTTGTAGCACTTAAAGCAATTTTGACATAAGCTGATTAGTGTGTGGTACAGAGCCGTAGTACACTCCAGACCATCTTATAAATAAATTAAAAAAACACATTTAAGCTTTATTTATGTTCAGTGTATTAGTCTGATGCTATGTCATTAATATACTGCTGCAGCTGTGCTATTCCCAATGAACAGTATTTATGAGACAGGCAGTGTAAATGAGGTTAAAAAAATTCTACTTATTTCAGAAGTCTCTGACAATTCGGGATACAGTTCAGCTGTACAGCGGACACATGCTGAGGTTTGTGTGAATATCTTATCAATTTTGCCCCTAATGAACCAGGACTTGAAATTTTAATGAACTTGATTTTTCTTGCCAATTTAGAAAAGAGTGGAAGCCTTTATCCTGACTGTACTGAGAGCGGGAGCCATTATATTCATCCCTGGTTTAATCTTGGCACTTATATGGAGTAAGTGTATAGGAAATTATATATATAGTGTATATATATATAGTTCACTGAAGTGCCAGAAAAATGGTACAGATGAGCCTATGCAATGCCACCTATGCACGTTACGTCCACCAGTGTGTATATAAACTGGTAGACATCCATGGAAGCTTCATAATGGTTTGGGGTTTGTTTAGATGGCATTCCATGGGACCCTACATCTACAAACATCTCTGACAGGTAAAAGCTATGGGTGCCTCCTTTATGACGAAATATCCTACCTTCATCCTGATAATTTTGGCCCCCTACCAACAGAACAACTAGTAACCAAAGTATGGTTAGAGGAACACTCATGTAAGTTTGAGGTTTTGCCATTTCACCCAAGTCACCAGATCTCAGAATTGTGGATCGTTCTGCAGGAAGTACGGTGTTCATTGCATACAGAATATTTCCATAAGCTGATGAAGTCCACTGGAGTCTGTGGAATACACTGGTGTACCAGTTTTTCTGGCAATTCAGTGTATATGGATAATTAAGTGAAAATGTGGTAAAACATTCATAAGCACTGCATGAATCTGTAAATAAAGCAATGCTGGAGACCAGAAGGTATATTTCAGTACTCCTGAGGTTTTATGTGACTTTGTCTTTGACTTTGTCAGATATATCAAATATTGATTGACTGATGGAGATTATTATAATGTTTTATAGTTGTTTGCACATTATTAAGTTTTTGAAAATGTTATAGAGTATATACATTACATACAGCTTAATTTACAAATTAAAACTTTAGTTTAAGAGCATTCAATTAAATCGTATTTTGCCTTTACTGTAATTTACTAATAAATGTTATAAGCAGTTGCTGACTATTTATGATGACTAACCATATAATAAAATAATAATGTGGATTAAGTCCAGAGTTAGCAAATCAATAAACGATAAGTAATTTAATATAAATATATTTCATTTTAACATTTCATTTTTAAATTTCCATAAATTATTTAGCACATCAGATAAGACAAAAAAAACATGAAATGCCTTCTGAAATTCATGGATGTTTTTATGCCAACAATCGCAATGATAATGATGGTTTAAATTCTTTCAAGGCTGATACTGACATTATTTGACTGTATTTTTGGATTTTATATTATATAATTACTTGGTGGCTTCTACAATTACCGCATTTTAGGGGAGTTGAAATGTTAAAGCTTATTAGTATTATTTTATTGCTTATGTTCTGGTTAAGGTGTTCGTTGATGGAGAAATTATATGGCCTACGGGAGTACATTTTCCCGTGCATTTTCTCTCTCCTTGGCTCCTATTTTCATTAGAAGTCAGTTAGATTTACTGTCTATCTTTTTGCTCAGGTTCAACAAGATTAGTTTTTAAGATGTTCCTTAAATATTTCAAATTGCAGCAATTTCTTATCTACTCTGTAATACGTGAAATCAAAGTCTAACCATAACTGAGTGTTACTCAATGAATCATCTGTGAAATCATAAGAGTTGGTCAGGTTCCCGTGGTAAAACTGCATGGAAATTTCCACATTTCCTTCTGCTGCGTACTGGTTTATTTTAGCTTTCAGACGCTGTCTCACTAGAAGAGTGGAAGTGAAAAAGTTGACTCATGAAGCACTTTGCATGCTATGCACTAAAGTCTTTCTGCTCTTAGAACTGCGACGCTCCAGAAACCGTGAAGACAGCAGTGAAATGGAAAATACCCCCAGATATGACCACAACAACAGCAGCATCTCCCCTCCCCATGTGTCTGGAGCACATGTGGGTGCTCAGTGGATATGATGTATTTTGGTTAAATATTACACCATTACGACAAATGTGGGAACTTTACTTCCACTTTATTTCCCTGAGTACTTAACATCTCTTTCACATAATGTTAAAAGAACATGTGACCAGTTTAAATAACATTCAATCCTAATCCAAACTTAATCTGTTCCCAGTTAAACTGTTACTTCAGTATTGTTTTGCTATAACTGCCTTCTGTCTGCACTTTATAATGCACTATATATTTTGAGGTTATCTTAGTTTGCTTGAGTTTTTTAAGGGGAAACAATATGTTTCTGTTGGATGGATGGTGTGTTACAGTCTTGGATTAGGTTTCAGTTTTATTTTATCAGTGCCTTAATGTCCTTTCACTGCTCTCCAGTGTGCTTTTTAAGACTGTACCCTCAAGGTTCACGTATTTCAATTTCCACCTGCTTACACTGTATTTACTAGAAAAATAAATAAATAAAAAAGTACTACCAAAAAGGTCTAAAATCTGTTTCTGATTTCATGTACACTCCAGTAGCACATATGTAAAATTGAAAAAAAGAAGTACACACACACACACACACACACACAAATTTATATATATATATATATATAAATAATTTTATAATAATTTTATACATTTTTAATTTCGCATAAGTGCTACTGGAGATGTTTAAAATTATGTATGTATATATATATATAGATATATATATACATGCATGGGAAACTTGTGTAGTATATAAATGTTCTACATGGAATCTTTAAGGCGTTGTCCAGAGGAACAAGTCAGTGAACTCATAATTGCTCTCGGTAAGACAGTGGATTTGCCTTTCAGAAAGATTTCCAAGTAGAACCTGCTCAGGAAACACAGAACCTATTTGAAGAACCTGCTCTAAACGTGGAAAGAAAATGTTCAATATAAACTCTTTGAGAGGAACAGGCCTAATAACTCTCAAGGATCCCAAATTTAAATACAACATCACACATAAATTGATCATGCAACTCTATAACTCTCTACAACATGCAACTCTATAACTCCTCTATAACTTTACATATCTATATCTATACAGGTCTATTATGGTTTCCTCACAGTTCTCTGGTTTCCTCCCACCTCTCAAAAACTTTCTGGTAGTTGGACTGGCTACTCTATATTGCCCTTATGTGTGAATAAGGCAGCCTGTCCACTGTGTACTGTCACCTCACACCCAGTGTTCTCTGGATAGGCTTATGGATCCATTGTGATCTTGAGCAAGATAACTGGTCAATCACTGATGATAAATGAGACGAAAAAAGGATTGAATTAAAAAAAATCCAAAAACAATTTTTAAATTAGCCCAATACTGGCACCTAGTGTTGCATCAGACATCACAATAATAAAGAGGAGGAGGACAAATCTTTCACTTTGGAAATCTGAAAGAACTGAATTTTATAGAATTTTTTTGGTTTTATTTTGTATTTTTAGGAAAGTTTAACATTTTGTATAATGAAAATGTCCGTTTCAGGAAGACTACGAAAGACTCCTTATGCTTATAAATCAACAGTGCAGCTGGCTATCTAATGAAAATAAAAAAGCAATAGGTTGTTAATAGACATGATTTCCTATTACATCAGGCAGGAAGTCACATGCGGGTTTAGTCAGATGTGAAACTCTCAGTCGAGAAGTAGAGAAGTGTGTCAGTCAGAGTGAAAGCTTCACCATGAGTTCACCATGGGTATATTCTCAGATCTTCGTACTCTGTGTCCTTCTCTGTTCTACAGGTAAGAGAAAATATCAAATGAATAATAAAGTATTTAAGTCTATATACAACATAGGTAAAAAGTAAAACGCAGTAACTGACTGATTTTAACTATTTTGATTTGCATTCATGCCATTTTATCCTTTACATTGCAAATATACTCTGTATAAAAAGGATACATTACAAAGCAAAGTCAAATATGTTTAATTCTATGTATGGTGTAACATAGCTGTTTAATCAAAATGTTTCTGATGGGGTCTAGATCTTAAACTAAACCTTAAATGTCCATTCAAACAGAGTAACAATGCTCAGAATTTAATAATAAATACAATTTTGATGAAGGTGGGTTATGATTTCCACCATTGTAACAACATTTAAAAATCACAGATTCCTGGGGGTCCTTTGTTGGAAAACCACTGCTAAACAATATCTGACGTAACGTTTTCTTTTTAGTCTGTCCATGCAGAAGCATTACTGTTACCAGCTTCACTGGTCAGAAAGTCACTCTGCCCTGCCGGTATGATGTGAAAAATCATGGGATCTGTGACATATGCTGGATAAGAGGTGACATTCCTAACAGTGGGTGCGGTACTGAAATCCTTTACATCGTCGGAAATAAAGAGTGGAGTCAAACGCCAGGCAGATATCAACTACATGGAGATTTACAGCAAGGAGATGTATCTTTAACAATCCATAACGTTACAGAGAAAGACACTGGGAGGTATGGCTGCCGTGTGCATGTCCCTGGATGGTTCAATGATAAAAAAACCATAATCGACTTGGTTATTAGGAAAGGTACGTATCTAAAGCAACAACCACAACTCTAATACTAAAAGTCCAACATTCAACATGCATATGCTGTATTTGTAGACCACACAGCTATTTAAACTAGTAAAGGAAGTGTAACTTTGGGTTACTGTCCTTTGTAATAGTTTTCGATTTGTTCAGCAACATTAACATCATGTGCTACTGGGGTGGCGGGAATGCGACTTCCTCGTTTTATCTAACAGCAATGCAAAACAATTCCTTGCTACTTCACTGGAGTGATTAATGACACCGTGAAAACTTATCACTAATGGCTTAATCTTCTGCATAGCTTGTACACAATGAAACCAAAATAAAAATAAAGTCTAAGCTTGAGGTTCTCAGAAATTTGTAATTCCAGACGGATGTAAATATAGATAAAATGCATGAAATGCTATGATACTGGGTGACATTTTATTGTACACGTCTTTGGATGTTTTCACACTTTCCTCATCTTGCTCGATTTAAGTGGATTCAAAGATTTTTTTTTTCCCCCTCTCAATTCAGACCATATGCTAGACCTGAAAAAGCAAACCAGACTCAGCCTGTCCCAGGAGGTAGTATAAGCGAGGGTTGTCTCAAATCCTCTGTGCTTTCATTCACTCATTTGTTGATGGACTGTGAATGCTAAGCACTCCCAGCTCGCTTCTCAAAAGAATCACTTCTGAAAACTTCTGACCCTAGGTTTTTTCATACATCACTTGTGTAATGTTATAGCTTCAGCTGAGCTGAAATATTTTAAAAGATGAAGAGTTATGTGGTTGGAAGCAGAGACAGTGGCTCACCTTGACATTTCGACTGAGGAATATATAAGCAAGCAATTAGTTATAACTCATTAAAGTGTTTTTCAACAGGACCCCAATATAATAATCATACAAGTACATGAGACAGTAGTACAAGCATGTGCAAGACTAATCGAGGCAGTCAGGCCACTGAGTTACCCGCAATCCTAAATGCATGTTGCTCTCAGTCCAAATGGGACAAGTGTGAATGAGTGGACTGAGGCCTCTTTCAGAGGTGAAGAGAGCCAGCAAGTGAGCCGAGTGCACTTTCAAGATTAGAGTCTGTGTGAATGCAAAGAGAAGTCCACTTTCTGTTTGTTTTTCTTTCTTTTTTTTAAAAAGAGGGCCATATGTAAAAACAACTCATCCATTTTCGTCTGGCGTGAAATGCTCTAAATGGCCCACATGTTAACAGCACTCAGATAACCTCTAAAAATATTGGTGCATTTTATGGTTGTGGTTCACTGTGTGGGTTACTATGATGTCAAAACAAAGTTGTACCTGTCCATATTTGATTTATGGCCATTCTCTTATTGTGGTTATGCAGTGTCTGTAGTTTTCTTTGCAAGTGTGGTTGTGTGGTCAGTCAATAAAGACATATTAGGTAGCGACAAGACAGACAGGCTAATAGACTAAAAGATTAATTGTGCCAGTAGCAGTCATTGCATTGAGCATAAGTAGTGAAAGGGTAGTTATATATCAGTTATATCATTATTATTATTATTATTATTATAAATAATAATAATAATAATGATAATAATAATAATAATGATAATAATAATAATAATAATAATAATAATAATAATAATAATAATAATAATAATGTAAACTATTTATATTTTTAAGTCATTAATAGGTTTTTGTCGGTTTTGATGATTCAGCAACAAATCTCCCCACACTGATGTCTTAGCTCCAAAAGCATCTGTTAAATCTGTTCCGTTTTGACTCATTCCAATAACATGATCCATAGCTCAGTGTTACACAGCAGGGTTGTTAGTTCTTATGAAACTGTGGTGTGAAAAGGTGGTCTGACAACTCATCAATGGAAAAGGGTTTAGAAAAGAAATTGACTCTTCAGTCTACTTTTATTGCGAACGCCAAAAGCATGGTAGTCATTTGCAAATGGGATTTTTGGCTCCTCTGTAGTTCATGTAAAATAATTCATAGGGTATGTAAATTTAAATGCATGTTGCTATAATATTTTTATTGAACATGGATGCAGTTTTACAAGTTCATCAGCTTTGATTTTGGCCCATAGCTGCTATAGATGATGACCGGGGCTTAGTTGTATCTTGTTTTTTTTTTAATTAAAACTATAAATAAAATATAAATCAAGTATAAAAATGTTTGAAAGGAAAGCGTACATGACCTTACAGATGCCTACTTGAGTCACTCTGACTGACAGTAGATAGTTAACATGTAACTATGCTTGTATTGTGGTGACTTAATATATAATTGTTTTTTTAACAGAATTTTTACCAAGTACTGAGGTGAATTCTTTATTAACAAGTACCACAGATCCACCTTCATGGCACACAGAAACAACACAAGGTACAGCAAAATGCATAATATGCCTTACACTCTGACACTTAGTATTTACTGTATATTAAGTCTGAAATATGCTTTTCTCTTTACAATGCAGAAAATTGATCTGACAACACTATGTCTTAACGTCACCTTTAATCCTTTTCTGTTTCGGACAGCCCATAGCACAAGTCACTACTCTAACACCTCGACTGCAGAAGCTAATAAAACTGTAAGTATGCAAGACCACAAATGGAAATACTGTGTTATGTATATCATTGGTACTGTTATGAATGCCTAACATAATTGTTATTATTATTATTAAGGTAAAAGAACTAACAAGTGAAACGCTTCCTGTAACTGTTATATCAATCCTTCTGATTCTTCTGGTTTCTGGACTTGCTACGTATCTGATATGTGAGTACCTTCGTCCCACAAAAACACCAATGATGATGTTTTTTTTTTTTTTAGTGTTGATTTAAAGTCTGTTCTGAATAACTGTTCTCTGTTCAGGGAAGAAAAAAAGAAGAACTCGGGAATCTTCAGAAGCGTAAGTGAAAGAAAAATTCACATTCGTTTGAGTCATAAAGAAAGGCAGTGGGTTATTAAGAATCAGGAAATGTAAGAATGTGTGGCACTAAACCGTTTAGAGCTAATTTGTAAAACTTAAATGATGCTAGTCTTAAACTGTCCCTGTAATGGAAATTTATGACTTCCCACTATAAACCTTAGGACACTCACTAAAGCTTTTAATATCACCACCATAACATATTAACTACATAATTTAGGTAATGAAATCCTGATTATTACTTCGTATCAGAAAATACAGAGCACATTTAATAAAGCCTTGTGTTGACATAAAATTCGCCTTCAGCTGTTGCATGATCTATCTTCTTTTTCCATTTGTGCCTCACTGCTTCAGTAAAGTAAAACCATTTATAACCAAGAGTCAGTATGTAAAATATTTCTTCCATGTGTTCTCAATTCTCTTCCACCAGAGACCAGAACTCAGTCATTTACAACAACGTAGAGGTCGACCTCGGTCTGAGCAACAGGTCGATGGCTGTGGAGAACGTCTACCAGTTAGACCCTGAGAATGAATATGAACAATGGTCAAGATAATTTGAAAAGATAAGGAGCGTACATACTGTACAATGTAACAGCTTTGGGCTGGTTTTTTTTTAGGCTTCAGATAATTGAATATGAATTTTCGTGATTGTCGTGATTGTCTTGATTGTCGTGATTGCAGTTGAATCACTTTCTTTAGCCTACAGATATTAAAATATGAACTGTGCATTTGTAAATTTTATAGCTGTATATTTGTAAATGATTGTAAGTTGTAAATGTATGTGTAAACATTAGATCAATAAATTTTAACACCATGAATGTTTCGATTCTATTAATGTATTTTCCCAGTTTGATCCATAGTGTCTTCTAATCTAAAATCGGTAGCACTTTAAATTACAGCCCGCGTATTACTGGGTAAGTACAGAGTAATTACAGCATAAGATCCTGTAAGTAGAGGAGATGATACTAGACATATGTGGTTATTACCAAGTATCTTACGCTTATTACTGGGTATCTTACAAACATTTTACAAATAACACACACCATAAGTACGGAGTAAGTTATGGGAATGATACTAAATATGACATATGTGGTTATTACCGGGTATCTTACGGTTATTACAGGGTACTTACAGGTATGATACAGGAAAGTACTAGGTATTAACCTGCACTAACATAACACTTGAGGGTTAAAGTCTGAGGGTGCATATTTACATTATTTTCTGTGTTGTTCAAAAAATGTTAAATATATAAAAAGGAACGATACATGCCGAGGACCTCTTGCGTGAACAGAACTACTCAAAGGTAAGTCTGATAAGCTGAGGAAGCAGGAAAGTGAGGAAGACAACGATGCAAATTCCCTGCCGTACCCATGTAAGCACAGGAGAAACATTTCATCATGAGTCAGCTGTGTACATATAATGCCTCGGTACATACAGGCTAAACAGTATAAAATATCTACAAAGTATGTGCTGATTATTATGGTCAGTCACTTGCATGTCACTTGTGTGTGCCATACTTTTAATTCAACTTTGTAATTAAATATAATAATATAATTATGCTTAGAAGTACAATGGATTTAGAACATAGTTACATGTGTTTGTGAGAAATGTTTGTAAGATACCTGGTAATAATCACATATTTCTAGTATCATCCCCTTTACTTACAGTATCTAACACTGTACTTATTCTGTACTTACCCAGTAATACGCAGGCTGTAATTTAAAGTGTTACCCTAAAATCTATAGTCTATACCAGTGTGCCAGGCTTTGCCCAATACCAAACACTGCTAAATTTTTTAGTAGGGTTAAATTGTAATGAATAAAAATGTGACTAAGCACAATTAAAGGTGTATTAGGCAAGATTAGTAACAGGATCAGATCTTACGCAGTTCAGTATTTTTTATTCATAGTAAGCAAAATCAGCCATTAAAAAATAATAAGACGTTTCATGGTCTATAAACCCCTAAAGACAGGGAATTAAAAGATTAACAAATTTGAAGGTCAGCATGGATATAAGCAGCACACAATGACATAATGGTAGATGAATTTTTCTCAAGTTATAATACTACACACTATGCACAATGTTTTGGCTCATACTGTAATTATGTAATGATCTTTATAGGTTTCAGTGGTAGAAATGTTAGTAATGTTATCTACACCTTTGGATATTTAACTGCTTGAAAGTTGAGTTAATTGGGATGGGGTGGAACATAGAGGTATTGTCCCTATATCCAGACTCACTCACAGCAGAAGCCACAATGACTGTTACAAAGTGCTGACATTCGAGACTCCTTCCATAACTGTTAATCGCTTTACTATATGAACAATTATACAATTTATTTGTTAAATAATTGTACCCACACTTCTAGCGTTTTTCCCCATAAATCACCAGGGCACTTGTAGGTCTGTGGATCGTTTAGCTAATCTTCATCTTCTATGTCTTAGCCACTTTGTAGATTTACAATCACTAACTATCTATTACGCCATGGTATGTAGAATTCATCATCCCCGTCTTTCATTGGTGGAACCACCACAGGACCACCACTGATATTATCTAGAAGATGGATCAATCTCAGCACAACAGTGACATGGTGTACCAGGCGCTGCAGCATTGTTGGGATTTTTATGCACCATAGGGTCACTGCTGGGTTGAGAAGAGACTTCCAACCATGAAGATCCAACCAGCAGCAATACTGTTGTTAGAAACTTACACTGGCGATGAGCTACAGGATGAATAGCACGTACTGTGTATGGACGAATAATTAGTTATCGACATCATATATCACCTAGTTTCTAAACAACATATCTACAAAAGCAATGCTGCCACACACACACAAACACACACACAACGCTACACACTAAACCTTAAGATGGACGGCCTACAATGGTCAAAGTCATTTAATTCTGCTAATGTCAGTCAGAAACAGGAATCATTTAAAGATTCAGGTTCACTAAAACTGTATGGTAATTTTATATAAATATTGTTGCTTGAGCTAATTGAAGCCGTTTGTGAATGGTTAAATACATGTTTACTTTGAAAATTGTCAAAATTGTTAAATGGGAGTTTCATACCCATTTATTCATTGATCAGTTAAAACATTAAAACCAGAGAACTACTGACAGACGTGAATAACATTGATTACAATGGCACCTGTAAAGAGGTGGGATATATCAGGCAGTAAATGAACCGATAGTTCTCAAATTTGATGTGTTGAAAGCAGAAAAATGGGCAAATATAAGGATCTGAGTCACTGTCAATTAGCAAATTGTGTTATCCAGATGACTGAGTCATAGATGTGATGAGCTACACCTTCTACGGCTGAGGCACCAGGAGATACCAGCAACCCTGAGTCCTGATTCTGATGAGCTACACCTGCTACAGATGAGGCA
>JAOVVF010031996.1:0-11408 GCA_028565595.1 Duopalatinus emarginatus | reverse complement strand
AAATATCTAATGTTCAATGCGAAAAGAAGTAAATAGTCCAAAAGATGTAATTGTATATATGTGTATATAAATATATATATATATATATATATATATATATATATAGTATTCATAATGCAGTATTCATAAAATCACCTTTAGTAAAAAACATTTACTAAAAATACAGGGTGCCTAGGACTACTGTATATATACATACATACATATGTCCATACTGACAGAAACATTTGGGCTCGTAGAAAACAACCCAGTAGAAACTCGCTCCTGTTTTTGCTGTTTATATGCAAACTTTTTGTCACTGAAGGATGAGGCATGTTAGACAAATGGATTACAGACATCACCATGATCAACTAATCCAGTCTGAATTGGACTGTACACATTCATTCGGGTTCATAATTCATCAACTTTACTGTATTTGTAGCTATTCAGACATGATAAAAATCTTTTTTTGGGTTGAAGTGAATAAAACACCACATACAAAGTCATCAACAAAAACTAAATGTTATATAGAAGCTGGTGAAACAAAAATATTATAGCAAACTAGCATAATAATACAACAATGAAATACCCAATACAGACTGATGGTGGCTCCATAATTGTTTAACTGGAAGACGTATAGAGATATCAAATTATGGTTAGTGAAGAAGTCTTCCACATTAGAATACAACAGAATTGTGGACCAGGAAGTCTGGTGTTTGTTGACTATACAATATTTCCATATTTCTGTAGTCCTACACGTCTCTAATATTAGACTGGTGTAGAAGTTTTTCTGGTATTTGACATCCATAAATATTTCTTTCCATACATGTTGTCATGAAGATAAAATCAAACCGTCTTCAGTTGCACTGGTAATAAGTCGGTTGTCAATGACCATCAGTTAACTCCCCACCAGAGATTTTCTTTTATGATGTACGATTATGGCTCCAACAACAAAATAAGCCTAGCGTGAAGGGTAGAGCCTTATGTAGCGCCCTGTCGAAAAGATCAGGGCTTGATAAAGTATGAACGGCGAAACAGTGAAAGTCAACCAAATGCAGGAGGCTGGAGCTGCCGTACGCCATCATCTGTTGGCACTGGTGCCATGAATCTTGCTACAATCATGTAAAAATGCAGAATAGTGTGAATAGAGTGTCTGGATGATGTAATAATTATACTGTAATTGGCACCTGCTCAGTTACACAGAGGCTGCTCTGCTCTGCTACATGTGCTTAGGATACTATTACAAGTGCAAACCTGTGGCCAACAGTAACCCTCCATTTCATGTGAACTGAGATATAATAACAAAAAGCAGTGCTTTTATCTGAAGCAGATAAAGATAACAGGGGCAGTTAGGAGCTGATAGTGATATCAGTCCTGCAACAACGGGGAAAAGGATTTAGGTAATTTGTTTAGAAACAGAGGAATGGCAACCTAGCAAAGCGGGCTGTTCTGTGCCGATGTCTTAATATCTATTTTTAAAATCTTTACTGACGGCTTTCACTAATATTTCACTGTATTTGAAAAACTGATACACCAATAATCTAACACTTGGTAGGCCACAGGGTGTGGCCTCCACAAGCCTGTGGAAATATTCTATAGGCAATGAACACTAGGGGTGCGGATCGTTTAGTGTCTGGCGTTTTGATTTGGTTCCGATTTTTGGGGTCACAATTCGATTCAGAATTGATTTTCAATTCCGGAACAATTTTTCTATCTACATGGTTTATAAATTTAGTTTAAATTCTGTGGTTTACAAGATGAAACGACAATATAAACAAATAGAACATTTATTTAAAACAATACTTTAGGTTCCTTATTGTATCAAATCTTTTTACATCATTTTATATTTATACCAAAAACAGGATTGTGATAAAATTCTGTAATTTAAATGACCAGTATTAGGTTCACTTAACTGTCTGGATTTTTAGTAAATAAAAAAAAATGTATCAATGAACAAATAACTCCAGATATATGAATATAAAAGTAAACCCAGACTTCAGTCTAGCACAGTGTATTAAACCTTCAACTGTAAATAAAACGCAGACTTTAAAGTCATAGTGCATTACTGTGTTTATATTCTGTATCATTGTGTCTGAATGACTCCATGCTAGCGAACTCCATTCAGACAAACAGAGCTGATAACGAGCTTGCTGTATGGTGGCCTAGACAGCCTTTTGAATCGTTTCAGATTTGCCAGGCCTTGGAATCACGATTCTTTAAAGAATCGATTTTTTCAGCACCCCTAATCAACACCAGACTTCCTACAGAACGCTCCACAATTCTGTTGTGTAAGATTGTAGGTGTTCTAGTGTGTTGCATGACATCCGTGATGTGTTCAATAACGTTGCGATCTGGTGATTTAGGTGGGAAAGGCTAAACCCCAAACTCAGATGAGTGTTCCTCTGACCATAATTTGGCGTCTTTAGACATGTGTGATGGTGCGTCGTCCTGGTGGAAGAGGACAAACCCACCAGAATGAATGCAGGACATAGCATTTATACCAGGGGTCCTGGTAGTAAACAAACCCTATACTAGAGAACTGCGCGGGACTGTTTTCTTCATCCCGATCTCGCTGAATTTCTGACCAATGTGTGTGCAACGTCTCCACCCATTCCTGTGATCTGTATGTCCACTCCCGCCCACAACACTGATAGAGATGTATTAATTTTGTGTCTTCTCCATCCCGCAGGAAAAAACGTAATATAGGATATTATTGATAAAGAGATTCTTGGGGTTTGTTTCGTTTTCCTGACTTGCAGCTTTTGACGCACATGTCAGGAATAGCGCTCCTATTTCATTATTTTCATGTAGTTTTTAAATGAAATAAAGGCAGTTTCATATTCTATTCATATTCATATTATTTGGAATTACCTTTAGGCTATAGTCTATAATCCCGCAGTACTTTGTTTTAGCTGCCCATTCCCGCCCGCAGCTAAGTGCAAACCGCAGCCAATCCCAGTGCTTACCTTACCTTATACCATAATAGGCTTGTCCGTTTTTTCTGGTACTTCATTGTACATAAAATATATGAAGTTCTGTTTCAGACACTTTACATCTATAACATCAGAGGGAAAAACAAATATTCAGACCTATAGCTTTCATGGTTATTCAGGGCTTTTTCTTGTTAATAGAGTTCCTAGAAATGTCTGTTCACCCACGCAGGGTTGTCTGAGGTCGCATCCATAACGCTGATCAATCTCTGTGGACTCGAAACATGTAAATCATTACATGTGTGTTTAAAAAACGTCCGCCTTGTCCCCACGAGGAGAAAAAGCTACTGAGCTCGTCTCTGCCACGAGATGTCCTGTTAGCTCATGTACGTCCATGACCCAGACAGGTTTGAAAAGTATATACCAGATTTTATCATTTGGCAGTTGATAATTATTTGACATTAATTAAAAAATTGATATTATAATCAGAATTTAGCACTGACCAGCCATTAAGATTAAGCCATAGATTAACACCACCTAGCTGCTGAATCAGCTCTGATCTACCGAGGCATGGACTCCACATGACCTCAGAAGGTGTGTTGTGGTGTCTGATACCAAGACATTAACAACATCAGACCAGACAGTCAATACCTCACACCTCACACACATCAGTATGCCCTGGGTACCCCTGACCAGTTTTGTTAAATACTGACAAACACACTGGTACACTGGGACACACCTCACATGACCTGCTGTTTTAGAGATGCTGTGACCCAGTCGTCTAGACACTCAGATCCATAAGCTTGCCCATTTTTCCCGCTTTCAACACTCCCACCTTTAAATACTGAATATATGTTTTGTACTGATACTGTTATTGCCGTCAGCTGTCTGTGGTTTTGTGGTGTTAGTGGTTGATCAGTGTGTATTCTGTCCAGTGGTGTCAACACACTGTTCTCATCGAAGTCAGTGGCAGCAGATTTGTTTTTGATGGATAACAAAAAGTCCTTGAACGCAGCCATAGCTCTTGGAACGAGTAAGATTGTGTGTGTGTGTGTGTGTGGTTAACCAAACAAAAAGTCTTTAGTTAAAGCTTTGCAGTCCTTCAGTTTCTGTGCAATACCAAGAACAGTTTTCTCTTTCTGTGTATCCCCTCGCTTTCCTGTTTACTGATGAACTAGTGTTATGTGTGTGTCCATATGTGTGTGTGTCTGTCCATATGTGTGTGTGTGTGTCCATATGGATGTGTGTCCACGTGCGTGTTTGTATGTGTCCATATGTGTGTGTGTCCATGTGAATATGCATCCATATGTGTGTATGTTTGCATTTGTCTGTATGTGTCCATATATGTGTGTGTCCATGTGAGTGTGTCCATGTGAGTGTGTCCATATGTGTGCCCATGTGTCTGTCCATTTGTGTTTGCGTGTCCATGTGTGTGTCCATATGTTTCCATATGTGTATGTGTGTGTATATGTCTGTGTGAATGTGTCCATATATGTGTGTCCCTAAGTGTGTGTCCAAATGTGTCCATGTGTGTATGTGTGTCTATATATGTATGTATGTGAATGTGTGTCCATATGTGTGTGAATGTGTATGTGTGTATGTGTGCCCATGTGTGTGTGTCCATGTGTGTGCTTGTGTGTATGTGTGTGTGTCAATATGTGTGTGTGTGTCCATATATGTGTGTATGTGAATGTGTGTCCATAGATGTGTGTGAATGTGTGTATGTGTGTCCAGGTGTGTGTTCATATATGTGTAAATGTGTATGTGCCTCCATGTGTGTGTATGCGTACCCATGTGTGTGTGTGTGTGTTTGTCCATGCGTGTGTGTGTGTCCATGTGTGTGTGTGTGTGTCCATGTGTGTCCATGTGTGTCCGTGTGTGCAAGTGTGTGTGTGTGTGTGTTTGTACTCTGATGGGATTCCTACTGGAACAATTCTTTAATTCTGGTCTTGTTTTGCTCTGTGGACTTTCACTAATTACACCCGAAGGTGTGTGTGTGTGTGTATGATCGAGAAGTGGCTGATACACACACTTGTACGCCCAGAGGTGTGTGTGAGTCTCCCAGCAACGTTGCGATGCTCCCTCTGGTGGTTTCTTTGTTTGGAACCCATCTCGGCTCGGTGCCCTCTGTAGACCAACGCGAATGGAATTAGTGCCATTAGATGCTGATGATCCCGACGATAAGAACAACAGTGGCGCTTCATAGCAGCTCGGATTTGTCACTATCGGATGTGGGGTTGATTACAGGATCATGGTGTGTTACACTTCTGCCAGAGAGATCAGATGAATTTTCTAACAGACACCTATAAATGATGCGGATTCTCCTGATCGGATGATTGGGTTTTTCTCCTACACTTAACGTCTCTTCGTTTGCTCACTGGAAGCCTGGGCGTCCCAAGGATGTTTAAAAGCTGTTGTTGCCATAGTGATAGCCAGGGCTCAGGGGAGGGGGAAGATGATGAAGCAGGAAGGAGGGGACGACCTGAGCGCAGGTGAGGCTGTGGGATCTGGTCGTCTCAGGGCTGTTCGAGCTCACTCACGCGTATCATGGATCCGGTGAAAACGTCTCGTCAGCCCGTCTACAGCCGCTGGACATACAGGTACACGCCTACAACCTGCACAACTTTGTTTACACGTAGTTAAGACTAGGAGATGTGTGTGTGTTTCTCTAGCAGAATAGTGGAACTGGGTGTCAGATGGTCCTGTGCTTTAATTTTAATGAGACTTTCAAGTTGCTGATTTGGCTCCAGAAGTTCAGTTCAGGTCTCTTGTGTGTGAGATGATATGTGATGATGGACTGTGACTCGATATGAGCTCTAGGTGTGAGATCACCACAAAACGAGCAGCGGAGATCATTTGATCCTGCGCTCTACAGATGAGGGACGTAATGATCTAACAGCAATGTTGTGATTAATGACGTCACAGCTTTTTGAAATGTTGCGGATGTTGTGATATGTTTAAAAAAAATAGCAGCAACTTAACTGCATTAAAGAAGCTGATTTGTTGGTAAAGGCTAAACACCACCTAATGGACCCTCCTGGTGATTTCACTTTGTTTTAGATACTGGAATATACAGACGTGAATTAAAATGATAATAGCGGCTTAGTTTGCTTCTGATGCTACCGCGTGACATCACTGGTGGACAACAGTAAACAACGCCGTGTTAAAACACCATTATGACCGACTTGGACTGGGAATTTCCCTAGTTCTGGATTTTTAGATACCGATGATATTCCTGAATGTGATGATGAAGATGAATCTGCAGTGACCGTGGGGTTGACTGGATATCATAAGGAAATTAAACGCACATTTCTGTCATTTTTGCATGATGGTGAGTGCATCTACTAGCGTCGTTGTCCACCACATACGTCACACGCCTACGACAGGCTCCAAACAGCTTGGCCAAACAAGGGCGTGACTAGACATGGGCGTGGCTAAACAAGGGTGGGGCTAAACAAGGGCGGGGCTAAACAACAGTCTTTTAAGCTGTGTTTCTTCATTTTTTTTTGACCATGAATTACAAGTTAGGAACTCAAATTCTTCTGTATTAACGTGTCTGACAGTTTTATATTAGCTGGTGATGAGCCTTTAAAGTCTTTAAAGTTGTAAAATGATTTTTTTTACTTTGTATTCGAACAATAGGAATTTGTTGTCTGATTATTCATACAATGAATCGGCAGTAAACACCGTACTTCCTGCAAAACGGTTCATAATTGTTCCACAGTGTGTTGCATGGCATCCTAGGTGTGTTTAATAACGTAAGATCAGGTGACTTACGTGGGACTGGACAAACCCCAAATTCACACTCCATAATTTGGCGTATCTAGAAGTACATTCCAGGAGTCCCATGGACTGGCACCATAACAGACCACAGAGCCACCACCAATCTGTACCAGGTTTTTTTTTTTTTACTTCGGTGTAGTATTTGAAAACCATATCACGATTATATCCTGTCTTCTCACAACTCTGTTCGCTGAGTGCCGTGTTATGGTCTCTTCATTACATGCTACAGGAGCTCATTTTAGTTCATTTCACACTCATTTAATCCTCCCGTTCTCACACTATTGTCACTACGTAAATCCAGAGCCGCGCTATCTGGATCACAGAGCATTGTTATGCTTATCACCTGCGCTAAGTCTCGTTCTCGCAGAATGCGATTCGCCCGCATCCAGGCGAGCGTGGATGCGAGTGTAATTAGGTGGAGGATGTGCTCAACTCGCACCGTTGTGTGTTTCAATGCCGGTGCATTGTTCAGTTTTTCAGCAGGCCAGCAGGGTCGTGTGCACGCTAATGGGTTGTGTTTGAGGTGTATGACTCGAAGCTAAGCTAAGGGCCTCTCCGGACTCTAGCTGTTTTTTTTTTTTTTGTGTAGGTATCCTTGGTTACCACGTAGGTGTCACAGTGACGAGGCTTGTGTCCTCTGTGTCAGCCACACACACGTACGCACACACACACACACACACGCAGACCATGAAACATTCATACAGTGAAGCCTTAAGTCAGGTTACAGCCCCGGTGTTTTAGAAGAGAATCCAGGCATGATGTTGGGCACACAGCACAGGACTGAGAGGTAACAGGAGGAACACGGTGCTGCTGATTGACCAGGAGTGAAGCCTCACAGCATCCTCACTAACTTCATGTGTTGTGTTTGTTCCTTTTATGTCTGTCTCTTGCGACCCGGTGAACAAAAGACCCTCCGGCTCGAGCAGCTTCTCCTCCAGCGCCGCTGCCAGGTGAGACAGACACACATCCAATACGTTACTACTGATGGCGTCAGATTTAATTACAACATGCACCTCGTTTATGAATAAAAAGAGAGATTTATATTTAAGTGGACGTTTAGGAACGAAATTGTGTAGGAGCGACGTAATGATTATAAAACACATCTTTTGCTTTCAGGGAATAGTAATGTTTGTAGACTACATATACTTTATATAATATTCAATTCAATTCAATTTTATTTTTAACAATGGACATTGTCCCATATATGGGGAGGTCCTGTATATCTTTTATATCGTATGTCTTATACTTTATATTGTTATATCGTGGACGCAGCCGTGGCCTATTTGTCAGTTAACCGGTCTCATGACTGGAAGGTCCCGGGTTCGATCCCCACACAGCGAAAGACACGACTGAGGTGCCCTTGAGCAAGGCACCCCGGACCCGTGGTTTGGGGCTGCCCTGTGCTCTGGACAAATGTGTTCACTGCCCCCTAGTGTTTACTGGTGTGTGTGTGTGTGTGTTTCACTGCATGAATGGGTTAAATGCGGAGGTCACGTTCCTCTGTGTACAAACACAGTGTTTTATGAAATGCCATCCCTGCCTAGTGTCTGTATCAGGCTGTGGCTAGGAAAAAAAAAACAGTGGATTGAATATCAGATCAGCAAACATTGAAACTGGGTTTGGAAAGTATTTTTTTTCTTTTGTTAGGATTACATTTATACTGTGAACACATCCATCTCACACTTCTCTTTCCTCCTGAGACCAGCCGGGCTTGTTTGGGCACGCTGTAGAAAATACATGAAATAGCTCTACAAGGCCAATTTCAACCTTCTGATTCAGTTCATTATTTTGTTAACTCTTTTCAGTTTTCCCTCGTCATGTCACGGCATATTTTTGTGTCAGACTTGACTTGACATGACATGAAAACAGTCTTTGTTTTCATGTCATATTTACTATAATCACACATACGGTACCGTGGTTCGAAACACTGGATTTAATGTGCAAAGTGAACCTGATGACAGAATAGCTTAAACAGTGTGTAGTAGATTAGATGCAGTTTGCACTGCCCAACTGGTAAAGTATGTAAGTGCAGTATGCACGCTGTTTCAGACAAACAACATCTGGAATCTTACCAGTGACATACGTGACAACGATTAGAGGTGCACAGAAATGGACATTAAACCGAACAAAAAAAAAAAATTTGGCCGAAGTACACGTTTTTTACAGTGTTTCATTAATTGTGCCACTTCTTTTTTTAACACTGCATAAATTTAATAGGCAAAATGTATTTTTTCTTGGTTTTCAAAGAAAAAACACTAACGAAACTGGAATGTATCATCTGCTGGACATTTTAACACCCCAGCAGACACTGACTTAAGAATAAATTAGCAATAATAATAATAATAATAATAATAATAATAATAATAATAATACACCCCTGTAAGAGTAAAAATAAAATGGATAAAATGGACATGTTTACTGAGTGTCATTTTATCACCATGTTGTAAAAATGGGGGTTGTGTTTCTGTAAGGAGGACACAGGCACGTGTACAGAGAGAAAGAGCATGCGTGAGGGGGCAGAGACTGTGTGTGTGTGTGTGTGTGTGTGTGTGTGTGTGTGCGTGAGAAAAAGTGTAAGAGAGAGCGTGTGTGAGAGAGAGAGAGTGTGTGTGAGAGTGTGTGTGTGACAGTGAGTGTATGTGTGACAGTGAGTGTGTGTGTGTGAGAGAGTAAGTGAGAGAGAGCGTGTGTATGTAAGAGCATGTGTGATAAAGTGTGTGAGAGAGCATGTATGGGAGAGAGAGCATGTGAGAGAGAGCGTGTGTGA
The DNA here is from genome assembly GCA_028565595.1 of Duopalatinus emarginatus. Lineage (NCBI taxonomy): Eukaryota > Metazoa > Chordata > Actinopteri > Siluriformes > Pimelodidae > Duopalatinus > Duopalatinus emarginatus. The sequence continues at coordinate 1,952 of JAOVVF010031996.1, read as the reverse complement.
GGAAGTGTGTGAGGGAGTGTGAGAGAGAGCGTGTGTGAGAGAGAGCGTGTGTGAGAGAGAGTGTGTGAGAGAGAGTGTGTGAGAGAGAGAGCGTGTGAGAGAGAGAGCGTGTGAGAGAGAGAGCGTGTGAGAGAGAGAGCGTGTGAGAGAGAGAGCGTGTGTGAGAGAGAGCGTGTGTGTGTGAGTGTGTGTGAGAGAGAGGGTGTGTGTGTGAGAGAGAGCGTGTGTGACAGAGTGTGTGTGTGTGAGAGTGTGTGAGAAAGAGCGTGTGTGTGAGAGCGTGTGTGAGAAAGAGCGTGTGTGTGAGAGAGAGTGTGTGTAAAACTCCATTGTGCTGTGCTGTGACTCTCTGTGGTATAATAACGTGTTAAAGTGTGTAGTCAGCTATGACCAAGGCACTGAGGAATACAAGTTCCACTCCGGTTCTCATCTACAGAAGCGACACAGCGGCACTAAAACATCGTCACTGTTCAGCATAAATGATTCAGTCTCTAGTTACGGTAACACCAATTTTAAAATCAGACAAAAATGTTTGTTGTTTTGCCCAAGGATGCAGATGGACAGGAAGACAGGGGAAAAACACAGAAAGCAGAGTACATTGAGAGCAGGGAGGAGTTAAAAAAAAACAACCCCCAGATTGTCTTCCCGATAGGAAAACAATTTGGAAACTGGAAGAAAAAACCCTGCAGCAAAAAGCACATAAATACACATTATAACATGAAGACCAAGACTTGCAACAGAGGAGGGGGTGAGGGGTGAAGACAACCCAGTGTCGGCGAGCAGCCATCCGGATTCTGCAGCTGCAGGACAGCGCTGAACGGACCCGTCTCGCCGCACCTTGGGGGAAAAAGCCGTGAAGACGTGGGAAGGAGGGATGGTTAGTGGGGGGGTCCTGGAGAAGCTGCCGTGCCTGGCAGCCCATCTAGGTGTCTCAGTCCGCAGAGTGACATAGCAATAATGCAGCAAGTTGCCATAGAGCCAACCTTAATCAGGTCCCAGGCAGGTCATCTTTCTAAAGTGATACTAGTTTCTGTCCCATGACTTTTGGCCTGTCGGTGTGTAACGCATAATAGCCATAGAATAAACACAGGACAGCCTTACTGTCTTACTGATTTTCCATAATGTCAAACCTGTCACATGACCTTAAAACCTAATATTCTGTAAAAAAAAAAATCACATCATTACTCACAATAATTGACCAAATCTCACAGGAACTGTTCTTCAAGCACTGTAAAGTCTCAGAGTCTTTTTTTTTTTTTTGTTACTGATCCGGGAAGTCGTCTGAAACCTAGCAGGTCTGAAATTTTAATGAATGCAGATATCTGTCCTCGTGTGGCATCTGTGTCGTGTTTTAGTCCAGTTTCAGGGCCAATTCATTGAAGCTTGGTAATTAATACTATAAAAACTGCGGTGTCATTAAGGCATTATTTATAAACTTTAATGAGTGTAGAGAAATGATTAAGAAATATATATATATATATTTTGCAGCTCCCTGAATGACGACAGCAATAGCTTGAGACAGCAGAAGCTGGAGAAACAGGTAAGAGAGACTAATATATTGTGTATTGATTGTTTATTCATTGTGCCAAATGCCTTTGTTTTGGAAAATGTCTCCGGTCTGTATATGAAATATAAGAATAAGTCTATATATAAGATATGCTAGACGATAAGTCAGGATTTGATGTGATAATTCTTTGTGTAATAAATAGTCTCAGGTACAGTTAGTGCAGTTTTATAAAAAAATAATCTGGTACGTTTTACTGAGCGTCTTGGGGATAGTTGGAAAGTCTGCTGGAGTCTCTGACTGTCACACACACTTCTTTTTGCATGTAAAACCCAGGAGTCTTCATTATGTTTAGGCTGAAAAGCCTTACACAATATACAGTCCCTGACATAAGTTCTGTCGCTTATCCATGTTGTGGAAACAAAAGCTTATAACCTGACTTTAAATT
>JAOVVF010031993.1:0-11416 GCA_028565595.1 Duopalatinus emarginatus | reverse complement strand
CTCCACATCATTGCATTCAGTTTTTATTCACAATTTGTTTAGTGTCCCAACTTTTTTGGAATCCGGTTTGTAAATTAATAGTTAAAAACAATGATTGTGTAGGACAAAAGTTTATTTTTTGTGTTTTGTTGCACTGTGCTGTGTGATTGTATCCAGTGAGGAAAAAATATATACATATATTTTATTCATAGCAAAGTCTAGAAACAAGTTCCACTTAGTTACCTCTGACATGTCTCTACTTAGAAACTAGTGCAAGGAAGAGGGCTTAGGGCATGAGGGCGTGAGGGCATATGTTTGACTCCCAGACCCAACGCCTAGTAGTGCTTTGTAAATGCAGTAAAAGGGTTAATACTAAATGTATTCCTCTGGATGTTCCCCATATTCATTATGGTGAACCATGGTCAATAAATGGTGCAGCCAAAGTTGAAGTTCCAAGCTATGAAAAGGTGAGCAACCCGGACCCCAGTTCTCCAACACACATGAGACAACAGCCAGAGCAGACAGGCAGTGACTTACCACAGACCACAGCAATTGCATCCCTCCTTAAAGCCATGGGTGAGTTCTTTACAAAAAAACTGTCAGACCCACTAATGTCAGTAATGCTTTCCAACACTTGCAGGCATTTTCTGGCATTTCCCCACCCCAGCTGGAGAAGAGAACCTAGACACTTTGCTAGAACAGGCTCATTTAATGATGGATGAATGTGACTGCTCTAATCGCGAGAAGAGGAAAAAATTGCTGAGAGTCTAAAGAGGCCAGCATTAGACATAGCTCAGGCAGTGAGGTTCAATGATCCTAATGCCTGCCCTGAAGAGTATATTGGAGACAGCAAGAAGCAATGAAGAGGCTTTGGAGACAGCTTTCGGGGCCTACCAGTCGGAAGACTTGTGTTTCGCCTTGGAGCGTTACTTGACCAAAGCTGTGAAGAGAGGTGGTTTAGACACACAGTCTAGATTGCCAGAGTAGAGCAATTGTTGCGTCGTTCTGTTGAATCAGACATAATGTTACTGCAGTTACGATTAAGAAAGAGAAAAAACCACCCTTCTACATTCTTGAAATTGTTAAATGAAATAAGAGAGGAGAAAAACCAGGTTTCAGTGGCTTTAAGCCCATGGTGCGGCAAGTCAGGTCCACGGCAGAGGCCGAGTTCATCTCAACCGACTTCGCTAAGCTGAAAACAGAAATTGAAGAGTTAAAGGCCCGAGTGTCCAAACTCACGGCTCAAAGTGTAATGTCCTCACCTGCTGGCACTGAAGCCAAGACTCCAGTGGCATTGAGAGAGGCTAGAACATGCACTGATGATGTGGTCAACACTTTACAGAAGCAAGCTGCCAATTTACAACATCAGCTGCACAGCATGGCTGTGACAGAGACCGGAGACATAAAGATACTAGAGGAGCATACCAAATCAAAATGCGGCCTTCTAGTAGCATAAAACCTAATGAACAGCAAAAAACCAGATGACTTTGTCTGTTTCCGATGTGGCTACTTGTTGCAGTGAAGTGGAAGACTCTACAAGGGTCATAACACGGCTGATCCGAGCAGAGAACGAATGAACAAAGAGATTCTGTTTCTGGTGAGGCGTCTTTAGAAGAACACTGCAGTGTGAAAACAAGTGCAGTATACAACAGTATAGTATAAAGCCTCTAGCATTACTGATGGCCTAGTAGGTCAGCCTTCACTGAGTCTGGTAATTATTGAAGGGAAGCCCTGTACTGCTCTACTAGACAGTGGCTCAACAGTAACCATCATATTTGAGCACTGGTACAAGAAACATTTGCCACACATACCCATCCAGTCTATTTCTAGTTTGGCCATATGGGGTTTAAGTGATACCAGTTACTCCTATAAAGGCTATGTGGGGGTTAGCTTACAGTTTCCGGAAGACCGTTGTGAAGCCACCACCGATTTTGCTCTAGTATGCCCTGACCGTCAAGGGTCGGATCAGGTGCCGGTAATTATTTTAACAAATGCCAGAGCTTTTTGTCATAAGCCCACACTCAAGCCAAGCATGGGTAGCTCAGACACGGTACAGTCACTGAGGGTGTGCGCAGGGCACCCAAAAGAGGTGGGGGTAAATAACTCCCCATGGACCGCAGAGGAGTGTTGAAACTGTAAAAAAGCTATTGTGCAAAAGCTATTCTGAAACAACCGAGAAAGCCCAGTATTCTAGTCATTGAAGCCCCCATCACCCTACCTCCTGGAGTATCCTTGTCTCCTTGTGTTTTGCTCCCTTCTGACCTGCATGTTAATCATGTCTCAGGCCTCCTAAAAAATAAGTCATTGAAAAAAAAAATATTCCAAAGTGCACCGTTATCGCCAAGATCCATTACAGGGATTGTAGGGTTACAGAACCTGGGGCCCTGTCTCACTAATTGGGGATGTAGAAGGGGTTACATACCTGCCCAATTATGATACCAAAGTCTACTTGCACACCTCTCAACATGGTAAACACAGTCTCAACTTAAGTTTAAGAACTCTTTTATATACTATTATATCCTTCTGCAAGTAGTACACAGTTATACCAGTTGGCTCACAACAAGGGATAACCTTTACTCCTTTGTATTTCACACCACATTTTATTCTTTCTAAGCATTTCACTTTTAATCTTTTTAATCAGTGCTCCTCACATGCAAACACAAGCCAGGCTTTTACATACATCCAAAACTCAGCACATTCATACCACACTCTCCCTGTACCTATGAGCTCTAGGGCTGCTAAAGACTTCTAAAAGAAAACTTTAATTATGTTAAAAAAAATAAGATCATATATTATGAACTTACAACTAGTTTGCTTGTGAGTTTAACAACGCATAATAAGATGTTTGGCAGTAGCATAGCAAAGTCCACTCGTGAAAATATGCCATTAATATGCTCAAATCATGTATGTGTACTCTGAATTAGTCTATGTGTGTCCCAATGCAAGGGATTGCACTCGTAAAGAGAATGAGGAATAAAATAGTGGGTGCAATAACTGGGCAGATAAATCCAAAATAGAAAGTCAAAGACAAAAACACAAAAAAAACCAAAGCACTAGTAAATACTTAATGAATAAAGGATTGGTAGTGGCTGTTAGAGAAGCGGGGTCAGAGTGGATCAGTCAGGGTTTGGGGGGCAGGAGGAATCAGAACACAGGATTGCTGGTATCTCCTGGTGCCTCAACCGTAGCAGGTGTAGCTCATTGGAAACAGAACTCTGGGTTGCTGGTATCTCCTGGTGCCTCAGCCATAGCAGGTGTAGCTCATCAGAATGAAAGGTGAGAAGAGAATACAGATAGAGTTAAGTATGATCTTTATGTAATGATCACAATTATATTTGGTATAATCATCATGTCACATATGGGCTTCCCGGATGTGTGTAATGATCACATGACTCCAGGCATGCACGTGGTTTGTACAGACTATATAAGCCCGACGCTGCGGCTTGTAAAGATTTCAGACTCTGACCTTGCCCTGTTTCCTGCTCACGTTTATACCTGGTGTTTGGTTTAGTGTCTGTTTTCCATTTTGGTTTATGTTTTGTGTTTGTTCAATAAAAGCATTTCCTGCACATATGTCTTTCCGCTGTTTTACGTGAGTTATATTTATACACTCACTGACCCTGTGACATCACAGTATGAGTCGTTGCCATAGACAAAGTTGGAATGAGCAGGAGGAGCAGCATTGCGCTCTGGATGTTTTGGCCCACCCCACGAACATACGATGGGCTAGACTATGAGCCAGATGGGCTACTCCTGCACTGCTTTTTTTATTTTAAGTATGTGGCAGATCCTGCTACCCCAGAAGCAGGCAGAGTATGCGTCGTGCTATCACGGCTCACCAGGCCAAGTGGGCCGTAGCCATAATTCAGCACATCAGACTGTGCCAGAAAAGTGCTGGAGCCACAGAATTCGGTTTGCCAAATTTTAAAGATTAAACTCAGCAGCCTAGACAGACAATATGCTCATCAGGGGCATGTTATGTTTCTGCTAGAGTTACTGTGTCAGAGACCAAACGAGCAAACTCCATAGTCCAGCTGAAGCCTGTATTTTGCCCTACATCCAATTCTGCTCCTGAATCAGCTCCTGAGTCTGCTCATGAACCAGAGGAGGAAGTCTCCAATTCAGTTCCTGAACCTGCTCTTAAATCTGAGGAGAAAGCCTCCAGGTCTGCTCCAGAACCTGCTGCAGAACGTGAGGAGGACAAGTCCAAGTCTGTCCCTGATCCTGCTCCTGAATCTGAGGATACCTCCAAGTCTGCTCCTGAAGTTGCTGATGAACCTGAGGAGAACCAATAGCCACAATGCATGGGTAGCGGGCTGTCCCAAAGGTCTTTGCCTGCCCACCTACTCTCTTGGGTTTTAGATGCATCAGGAGCCACACCTTAGGAGGGGGGCTCTGTCATGTATGGGCTTCCTGGATGCACATAATAGTCACGAGACACCAGGCATGCTCCAGAGCCATGCATTGTACAGACTACATAAGCCTGGCACTGCGGCATGCACGTTGTTGCAAAGTTTTGGTTTATGTTTATGGTTGTTTTGTGTTTGTTTAATGAAAGCAATTCCTGCACATATGTCCTTCCTCTGTTTTTTATGTGTATTATATTTATACATTCACCGACCCTGCAAGGTCACACATCAGAAGTTCATAAACTATACGATTGAAGCACTGAAAGCTTTAGGAAAACAGTTAGATGCTATAGATTTTCATATATGTTATGAAGGCCCCAAATGATGTGTGAGTATGTGTTATGCTTGCTGAATAATGTTTCATAGCAATGAATAATAGCAATAAACAGACCAGACAAGTATAATTTCTCTAAAGAAAATGAATAAGTGGTAAGAACTTACAAATGAACATGTGAGGAATGCTAGGGGACAGGCGCAATATAAGGGTTGGTGGACATGGTTGATGCCAGGGAGCTGGAAAGCAGTACTGATCAGACCTAAGAATGATTTTTGTGATTGGAATTCTGATGGCGTTATCTTGCTTTGTGATACCCTGGATCAGAAGGAATTAAGAAACCTCATTTAGAACTTTTCTCAGTCTTTATCTGAACTGGTCAATCATAGTAGGCCAAGAGATCTCTTACTAAATGAGAATCACACACCTTCCTTAGATTTAAAATATATGAATAAATGTTTATTAATAAAATGATAAAATAAACGTTGATTAAAACATAAAAGGAAATCAATATGTATATTATTAAGATAACACTGTAGGGTGAGATGGAAAAAATTGTTTGGCAGATGAGAGATGTTGATGTGTATGGAGAAATAAATGTCTAAAATGGATTTAGTTTACCAAATTTATGTGAGCAGTGTAATGGCCTTCCAATCTATGTGACAGTGTCATGGCCTTCCGATCTATGTGACATGGCCTTCCAATCTAACTTTGAGGTACTTTATGATGGTTTAGGCAAAGGACAAATATGGAAAATAAGGATGGCTATTCTTAGGCTACCAATGTAGCTTTACTATCAGCAATAGTGAGGATAATTTACAGAACTCGAGACTCCACGTGAGCTTAATGAAGTGCAGTACCTGCGTGTAGAGCGAGGATCCGAGATATGAGTTTTCACCTGTCTCTGGCGATGAGATGAGAGATGCCTCTCGCTGGATCCGATCTGAACAGCGCGTAACACGCTTCCGGTCCAGCTTGTTGAGAGCATCTGAGATGAGATGGGTTAGCAGGGACTACGCCTGTAGCGTGTCGATAGCTCTGCAGTCCTTCAAATGTGTGCTTGAGAGTTGGCCATTCCGAGTTCTCTTGTTGGATTCGAATTGTCTTCTATTGTTAATGAGTAAAGATGTCTAAACAAGCTAACAGAACTAAAACATGACTAGCGCACTCTGACTTGTCTAGTCAAACAACTTGAAGTTTGAAACACCCTGGAAGCTTAAGCTTTATGGTTCTTCAAGAGTGGATCTGCCATCTGTCTTGCTTTCTCTGTAGTAAAGAGGTGGAAAGCAAGAACCCCTGGTGTGGAGGAGGAAAGCCGGAGTATAAGAACTCACCCCAGGTAGGGAGGAAAAACTAACAAACCCTAAAGTCTGTCCTTATTTATAGTGCTGAATAAGTCTAAACCAAAACATATGTTTTAGGGCCTCAGCTTTGCAATCTGAAGGTGGGCCAAAATTTTCCTTTTGTCCCAACCCTCATAAATCATAATAAAATGCCATTTGGAATCTGCCGGATCTTATCAGTAGGAGGAGGGTGGAAAGGTTGTGTGTGCATAGATGCGTGTGTGTGTGCGTGTGTGTGTGTGTGGGAGGGGGTGACCAGGGGGTTTAAACCCTATGTGGTGTGCCTCTACTCCACAGAGAGAGAGAATGAGAGAGAGAGAGAGAGAGAGAGAGAGATCAAAGAAACCAGTAACCCACAGTGCACCCACAGTTATGGTCAAAACCCCAGCAATCTTCACCCAGTCATCCACTCATGCAACCAGGCCCCCTCCTTATATACTTACATGTATAACATTAGTAGATAATGTATCAAAGCAGGCCAGAGCAGGGACGTAAAAGATTTAAGAAATAAAACATTCTTTTTAACAGCAAATAGATGACCTCTTTGGGACATCATTGGTGGGTTGTGCACCACCAGGCATTCTCTACCCAACACAGTTGAGAATCATTTCCCAGAAAAGACCTCCCAGCTGCCCTTATCCACTGAAAAGAAGCAGCCTTGTCTCTTGCATGCAATGCCAACAGTCCTGTCAGTGAAAGCAGCCTGGTCCCTCTGCTAGCAATGAGAACCTTGCAACAAGCAGGAGAGAGTCATCCTGCCAACCAGAAAAAAAGACGGTGGATGTGTTGGAATCCCTGGTGTGGCCAGAGCTGGAAAAGTTAAGGAGGCCGTGCAGTTATCTCTCAGCCTCATAATACACACAGTTAAAACACTGCAATTAAAGATTTACCACAACTACTCAGCTCCTAGGCTAAATCCCCAACTATATACATTCCAACCAGGGACAGGACCAGGGACAGAGTTTACCAACCTGTGTGAGGCTCTGATTTGGGTGAACTGCTGATGACTGTCACAAAATCCAGTGATAATGATAGAATAGAACTGTTTCTTGTTAAAATATGCCAGGGGGCACAGAATTGTTCAAGGTTTGTACTTCTGGAAAGAAAATGTGGTGTGCGTTGTGTGTATTTACCAGAGTATAAAACTCATGGAGATGTTTGGCAAAAGAGGATTTCGTGACATTGATTCAGTCTGCTATACCCTTTTATGATTCCTAGTTTGGTAGTGTCCATAAGCAGGCTCTTGTGACATTTCTGTCTGCTGTGAATTCATACACAGGGCCAAGGGTGTTTATAAGATCCTAAATAGTAAGTGAGAAAGGGGAAATATTATCATAATAACATCAAAACTATTTGGATGGTTTTGTGGCTTTGACTTACACACTTCTACATGTCCTTTTGGAGAGTCTGAAATGACTTCTAAATTATGAAGGAATATAGAGAGGGACAATATTTCTATATGTTGTATTTTTGGAACAAGCCTAAAGAAAGGGAACTTAGTTCATAAATACAGTCAAAGCCATGTTTACATCCACTGTAGAAAAAGACACAACAGTTTTCCCTTACTGTGCTTTCTTTTGTTTCTTTCCCTTTTAAATCAATTTGACCCAAATCATACTGCTTAAAGGCAATTCTAAAAATTCTCAAAAAAACCCATCATTTTCTACCTTTAGTAAATAAAAATAATTGTAGCAATTCTAACTTAAAACCTTTTTGAAACCAAAAGATTTAGTCTGATTTGAGATTAGTGTCTTTTTCTACAGTGTATTTAAACATCTGGTTTCAACTGAAGACAAATACGTATGTAGACAGTTTTGACTTGAAGCCACTTTGACACAATATAATTGCAGTCACAATATTGATTAAGGTCTGACTGAGTAAACTTGATCATTTCAGTTAAATAGACTTTTATATATACGGTATCATTTTCAACAAACCTGAACAAACTGACCATGTATGGAATTATTTATTCACATGTTTTCTTATGAAATTATTCCATTGAAAACCGAAAAAATTAGTTTAGGTCTATTACAGTTTTTCTCAGTCACTTTGGTGTATTTCTTATATCACTATTAACACTTGCACAACAGTAAGTGCATTTCTCAAAACAATTAATACAAACTGCAAAACGTAGTTGAACCTTTTTATGAACAGGTTTTAGGGTTCGTCCTGCATTTCCTCCATTTTTGCCTTAGTATAGTATTTGCCCTCCAGAGAGTGGTAAGATCAGCTGAATGTATCACCCGGACCAAGCTTCCTGAACTGCAGACTATCTACAGTAAGCGGTGCTGGATCAGAGCCAGGAAGATCGTGAAGGACCTCAGTCACCCCAACAATGGACTCTTCTCTCTTACGCTCTGGGAAACGATTTCGCACCCTGAAGGTGAACACAAAAAGAATGAGGAGGAGCTTCTTCCCGCATGATATGTGTTTTTTTACTCTTATTTTATTTTTCATAGGTATAATTTTAGGACTATTTAATTTTATTGTAATTTTAGTGTGCCCTTCTATTATTATTTGTTTACTTACTACGTAGTTTCTTACGGCATTTCACTGCAGTTTGTACCGTGTATGACTCTGTATGTGACAAATAAAACTTTGAATCTTGAATCTTGTTGTGGAGTAAAAAGGGACCCTCTTAAGTTTTGCAAACTTATATGGTGCGGAGTAAAATCACAGTAATGTGCAGTAAACATGAGATACACTACTTTAACCCATATTACTGCAGTGTACAATAACAATGCTTCCCAGCTGTAAAATGCTGCAGTACAGAACGATACTGTAACTATGGCAAATCTTTACTGTAACACTACTTTACACTACAACAGTAACTCTGTTCTGCAATAAATCTGTAACTCTAAATGTAAAACGTAAAAAGTGACAAGTTCTTGTCCCGCTGTAAGCTTTATATATGACACAGTGACAGTAGTGCAGTGCAGATTGTTTAATGCTGAATTACTGTCCAATTTACACACCTGTTCTCCTAACAAAAATTTTTAATAATTGAATTTATTAGTGGTTCTCCCAACATTTGGCTGCACCCTTCAACCAGCCTCAGCTATTGTGAGGCCATGATAAAATGATTAAAAAAAAATGCATAAGATATGCTTTACGGATTTTGTCAACTACTTTTGTATATAATGATTCAAGCAATAGTGAGGACTACTGGTTTCATAGGGAATGACTATTCAGCATTCATAAGTATAGTTCATTTTGACTGACATGACATGTATTGGATGGCCGTCTGACCCCACTGAGCATGATCAAGCTACCAAATGCTTAGAGTCAGCATTGTACTCTGGATAGTGCAGCCCCACTTAAAAGAAGAATAATTAAGGAGAAAATACTAGCACTGTGCTTTAATGATTGCATGTACACCTTAAAACAGACTACTCTGAAATTAGAGCGTAAGTGTCATCAAACTAACCTGTTGTATTCCAAACAGAATGGAAGGAGAGTCTCCTAAATTTTAGAAAAGGTCTTAGTGCTGCTAGAGCAAAATATTTCTCCTCGCTAATAGAAGATAACAAAAATAATGCTAGACTCTTATTTAATACTGTAGCAAAACTAACAAAGAAGAAGACCGCTACAGAAACACAGCATCAGTATGTAGTAGTGACAAAGTTATGAACTTTTTCAGTGATAAAGTTGAAAACATACCAACTAGATGTTAGTATAGCTATCAGATCAGCGATTAGAGTTTTTTAACCCTCTCCAAGAGACAGATTTATTTTGACTAGTTTCTTCATGAAAATCATCAACATGTATACTAGATCCCATACCCACAACTTTCCTCAAACTGATACTACCGGAAATAATCAAACCTCTTTTAAAAATGATAAATTCCTCTCTTAGTACTGGCTATCTCCCTAAATCATTTCAGTTAGCAGTTATCAAACCTCTGATTAATAAACTTTACCTTGACCCCTGCCAGCTGTCCAATTACATGCCAATATCGGTAACACTTTACATTAAGTGATGACTATCTAACATGAAGTACTGCTTTAGTTAACATGAATAAAACATGAAGTAATACATTAACAATAATTATTTAATGTTAAGTAAGAATTTAACAAACACATTAGTTAATGTTGATTTCATATGAATTGTTGACTAGCATTAAGTTATGCATTTAATAACAAGAACAGTAACTCAGGCACTTCAATAATAATAGTTAACTAAATAACTAATGTTAACTAAACATGCAGCAACTGCATTAGTTAATGTTAATGTCTTTTGTACTGCACTTATACCCTTAGGTTGAAAATGCAGTATTAAGGAATAGCAGTGATATAGTGATAGCCACTGACATAAATATATAACTTATATTTACTTATGTCAATTTACCAATACAATATTTTGCTTTTTATTTACTGTTTTCTTTTTTAAGGGATAAAACTTAATTTAAAAAATTTACTTCTGACCACTGCTTTTTCCTTGGTTCTATGTCACAATTGTTTGATTGCTTGTTTATATACAATGGTGCCTGACAATTCAGTTTCTATGCTGATAGATCCTGGATTTATTAAGAGGTACCAGATATTACCAAGTTACTTATTGCTAATGTATGTAAATCAGTACAGGGTCATATACAGGGTCTTGTACATTTGTAAGCTTACATTAATATGCTACGTTCTGATGTATATGTTAGATATGTTTCTGTGCGTATTAATAAAAGTAATTATACATACCATTTTTTCATATCAGTCAGGCCTGGCATGGGGCAGCATCCTGAAATCATTTACTTACTTACCAATTCTCTTTTACTTTTAATTATTTTTTTATCATAAATATGTATGTGTAAGTGTGATTGTAATTTTTTTAAGAAAGACATCATGCATTAGGAAACTATAAATATAAACATAAATATATAAACGAACATTATTTTCATTATAGGTAACTACTCATAGAGCATGATATGCTGCATGTCAAATCAAATAATGTCTTAATAATGCATTACTAACATCTATTAAACATTATTAAACATCTGTGATGTGTTGTTCATTAAACTAAATATACCTGAGGTAAAGTGTAAACCAATAATATATTAGTAATGTGTTACTAACATCTATTAAACATTACTAAACATGCTTAAGGTCTTGTTCAGTGAATTAAATATACCAGATGCCGCAAGTTCTGTTGAGTGTATCGGCGTGTTATTCTACCATTTTCTTTCATCCATTCATTAATTTTACGCCAGCGTTTTGCTCGAGGTGTTTTCTCACTTTTCTTTTCTGTCTGGTCCTTATTTTTATCTTTTCTGTCGAGCATTGCTGTTTATTTTTTAATTTAAAAACGCACGCGGACGCCATCCACGCCGGACCTGTTCAATACCATCAAGTTCACATAAGGTACGTTAACGTTAATCATGACTAACATTCAGCTTGTTCAGTGTGTGGAGTGCAGGATGT
>JAOVVF010031991.1:0-11423 GCA_028565595.1 Duopalatinus emarginatus | reverse complement strand
GAGAGAGAGAGAGAGAGAGAGAGAGAGAGAGAGAGAGAGAGAGAGACAGAGAGGGGTGCCCAGTGTCCAGTGATGCAATTAAGAAATAGAGCGAGAGAAGAGAAAAGGACAGAGAGAGAAACAGACAGAGAGGGAGAGATGGTGAAAGTGAAGCGATCGACCTTTTGTGCTTGCAGACAGAGCAATTTGACCTTCACCTTCACATGTCTGTAAAGTGAATCACACACTACTGAATACACTTGCCCTGAGCAGTGGGCAGCCCCTATCCACTTTGCCCGGGGATCAGTGGGGCGCTCGCTTGCTCACACACGCAGGCTCACTCGCGCACTCGCGCATTCAGAGAGAGAGAGAGCTGTTCTCTCAGCCAATCAGAGTTCAGCACTGCAGACTGCATCTCTCCTCAGAAAACAGCGTTTAATCCTGGAAGGCCTATAAATAAACTATGAGTAGTCACGCACAGCATCTGTGTGTGTGCCCACATTTTCAGTTACACAAGATCACATGTGTGTGTTTCTATATGCTGCTTTAAGTGGGTTGCTGAACACATGATCATGGCTTTTCTCTGCGTTTATGTCAGTTCTTTGAAGCTCCACCTGTTCACCAGATGAGCCGCAACCATTACAATCTATAACACACGAGAGCAAAGAGACACAGGAAGGCAACTTATACAACTATATACACACAAACAAACGTGTAACATACAGCTAACATTACATTTAATACAGACTACTTTTAATCAAATGTTTCGTACACGGACACTTGAGAAATTCGAGCCTCTGAAGTGGCGATAAAGAGCCATAATGAGCTTAAATATGTGAATAGCAGGACTGTGTTTTAAAAATAAATCTGTACTGGGGAAGAAGTGCAAGATCTAATGGGTTATTCCTTCATTCAGCAAAAGAGAGAGAGAAAGAGAGAGCGAGAGAGTGATGGTATTCATTCAGAAACATGCACATGGAGCTGTTTATTCTTCCTGAAGCTTGGAAACTCTGATACGTTTAATGAAACCCAGCATGCAGAGCAGACACCCTCTCTCACTCTCTCTCACTCTCTCACACACACACACACACACACACACACACACACACAGAGAGAGAGAGAGAAAAGAAGAAGAAACACCACAGCAGTTCACCAAACCTTTCGAACATCACTAAAGGATCAAACAGTGAAAGAGTGATTTGAGATCATGAGGAATCATTTTCACACGATTCGGTCACCACAGAGTCAGTGGTGACCGACCTTGTCACCGGTTGTCCTTCCTTAGGACCAGCTTTGGTAGGTATTAACCGCTGTGTACTGGGAGACTCCTGAGAAGACTTGGTGTTTCGGAGATGCTCTGACCCGCTCATCTAGCCGTCACAGTCTGGCCGTCGCCAGAGTCATTCGGATCCTTAACGCATGCTCATTTTTCCTGCTTCCCTGACATGAATTTGAAGAACGGACTGTTTACTTGCTGACACCTAACACTACGTTGGCCTCCTGTAACACCAGCAAACCTTTTAAGTTGCTCTGGATAAGAGCATCTGCCAAATGCCATAACTTTAAATGTAAACATGTACATATTTATACAAATTTTATACAAATATAAAAGTGCGGTGTGAATGCAGGGCAGCCGGGGAGCAGGGAGGGATCGTGAAC
Organism: Duopalatinus emarginatus; assembly: GCA_028565595.1. Classification (NCBI taxonomy): domain Eukaryota; kingdom Metazoa; phylum Chordata; class Actinopteri; order Siluriformes; family Pimelodidae; genus Duopalatinus; species Duopalatinus emarginatus. The sequence continues at coordinate 9,785 of JAOVVF010031991.1, read as the reverse complement.
AGGTACAGGACTAGGCAACCACGCCTTGTGTGAGTGCACCCTAAATGCCTCCCAAAGGTCACATGACCAACCTTTCTTTAAAGGAAACCATCGATAACCGTTAATGTTCTGCACATTTATCTCACCTGACCTGTTTGAAACACCAAGAAAACCAAAATCTACTGGACAGAGAACACCACGGTGGTCATCGGGAAGGCTCAGCGGCGGCTACACTTCCTGAGAGTCCTGAGGAAGCGCACCCTGGACTTGTCCATCGAGAGCCTGCTGACGTACTGTATCACGCTATGGTACGGCAGCTGCACCGTGGCACACAAGAGGCGGCTTCAGAGGGTAGTAAAGGCAGAGCAGATTATTGTTGGCTGCCCTTTACACCTCTTAGAGAGCAAAAAAAAAAAAACCACGGCTTCATCCTCTGACTTGTTGCCCTCAGGGGAGCACTACAAGTGCATCAGAACAAGGACAAACAGACCCCCCCCCCTGTATACTCTGTATACAATGATCGACTCATTAATATTCATAAGTAATTGTTTGAAGGCATGTGTGTGTGTGTGCGCGTGCAAGCGTGTACTGGAGTGACCGACTGAGCTCATGTTAAATAACGATCAGGCAGCAAGCTACAGAAAAAGCTCAGGAAAAAAATCAAATCAAATAAAGAAAAAAATATATATATATCAGGCTGGTGTTTCAGAAGGCATCCGAGTTGATGGAGTTATCGGTGTGTTTTCTGAGCCTCGGGCTTGTGAACGGCTTCCCGCTGATGGCGCTTATGGAAAACGATCAAAAGATTTTCGGGTCCGAAGCGGCAAAAGCAGGCACATAATGAATGTGAGGAGCTCACGCATACTGATCAAAGTTGGTCCTGCTGTTTCATTACGTAAGCTGCACATCTGAACTGAACAGAGCTTTGTAGTGACACAGGAAAAACAGTGTGTGTGTGTGTGTGTTTAAGTGTGTGGGTGTTTCAGTAGCAAGGTGACTGCACACCAAAAGAAGAAAACAGAAACTCAGAAAGCACATTTGATTTTCCTAACAAAACATATTCGAGACGTAAATGAAGTCTCATCTGCGCCTCGACACACGACCACGCAACCGAGAGATAAACCTGGGAGAGGATCAAAGCAGAGCGCTGCGTGACCTGCACGGCAAAAACCTCTGCTTATTAAACTTAAATTACTACAAAAATAATAATATTATAAATACAATAAATAAAATTCATTATAATAAATAATTTAAAATAAATAAAATTATACACAGACACAGAGACAGAGGCTCAGAATTGGGCTGAGTGATAATAAATGAATACAATAATTAATAAAAACAAAAACAATCAGGGGCACAGATTCAGAGAGAGGGGCAGGGGGAGGCAGACAGGCAGAGATTTGGACTGGCTGATACAACCTAGAAAGAAGACAGAGAGCAGGAGAGAAAGAAAGAATAAATGAACGAACAAATGAACAGACATGGTCATGTGCCTGGTCTCATGGTTCACTGATGTCTCAGGGGTACAGGGGATCAAACCGGCTAACTTCATCTCACGGGACCAGTCACTGTAATAATACAATAATACACGGCATGACAGGAAAGTGAAATATCTCCCACGTTCCTGTATGATGATTCGCTGACAAACCACCAAACACTTCCGACCATGCAGACAAACACACAAACAAACAAACAAAGAAAAATATGAAATCAAAAAAGAAATAAACATGCGTTTTATGTTTTCAAAAGAAAACGGCATATTCCATTAAAAAGTCTGAATAGTGCGTTCAACCAGTCAGGAGGACGAGTGAGTGCGACCGAGAGAGAGAGAGAGAGAGAGAGAGAGAGAGAGGCACGTGTGGAATGCAAGTTGGGCTTTCCGAGTTACTGAGGCACGTCCAGATCCGGATTCAGGCGTACAAGTTCATCAAGGCGTCGCTACTTTTTGACATTAAGATAAAGCTAATCTGAGATGGAGATAATCTTCTGAATGCTTCTCATTTACAAAAATAAATAGCGCAGTCATGACAAGAAAGCACAAAGACTTCAGGCTGTAGAACGTGATGATGGACGTCTATCTGACTTCTGACTGGTCGGTTCATTTTCTGACAGCACATCTGACAATGTCTGACATTGTAAAACCTTTCTGTAAAGTCTGATTACATCGGTTCTCGAAGCTGACGTGTTGGAAGCAGGAGAAATGGGCAAGTGAAAGAATCTGAATAACTTTGACGACGGCTAAATTGTGATGGATAGACAACTGGGTCAGAGCATCTCCAAAACAGCAGGTGTTCCTGGTACGCACTGGTTAGACCACCATAAGTGGTCTAAGGAAGGACAACCAGTGAACAGGGTCATGGGAGCCCACGGCTCACTGATATGCGTAGGAGACAAAGGCTTGCCGGTCTCCAACAGAAGATCCACAGAAGAATCTGTTGACGTCTTGGTGCCACAGACACCATAGCACTCCTTCAGAGAAAAAGATCTCAGTGGAAACCATGCCTTGATGGATCTGAGCCGTTTATGTTACGGCTGATTGGTGCTTATTAAAGCTTTACGAACGGCAAACCAAGTACCAAATAATTACAGCAATCAATCGGTTAGGAAAAAAAAGCAACAACAAGCGATTCCAACACATGAGTGGGGCAACAGAAAAGCATTCAGTCAATTGCCAACCTTGAAAGAATTTTATGCGTACACCAGTGGAGGTTGAGGGTGTTGGTGGCGGTCAAATCTGCGGTCCAATCAACAGACTTCCGCTACCACCACTGCCCACCCACCATTTACATTACGGAAGCAAGCGTAATACGAACCAATTTTATCATCATAACAGCTTGAAAACAGTGTTGCGGTCTACCTGAAAATTTTGTTAGAAATAAAAGTAAACTGAAGACATTTGCAAATAAATAAATAAACCGCAAGCCTACATTTTCGTAATTGTAAGAATACGGGGAAACGTGACTGTTACCACTGCAACACACGTCCTGAATAGATGAACTTTGTAACCGTGATATGAGTGCTGAACGAAGCCGAATATTAACCCGACGGTTAACACTGTCTTAATTTGACCTTTTTAATGTTATCAGATCAACAGGTAAAAGGGGGCCGGCTAACAGATTTTTCAGCTTGTTATGGCTACGGCACCTGCGCACAAATCCACAGTTTTGGGGGGCGGGGGCTGGTCACCACAAGCACGCCCCCTTCGGTCTCGGCACATGCAGCTAGCTCGATTGGCTCTTTTTGCCGCGCTCTGATTGGCTGAAAGCCCTCTCCTTATGCGCAGATCTCTTTGGCTCAGAAGAGGAATCAACTTCTGTGACAACTTGCTGACAATTTGATTATAATTTGTCGAATCGCAAGATCATACAATACGCATACTTTAGAACATAGAATCGTACAAGTGTACTAGGCGGTCAAAATGCGTCCCGGTTACGCAAGACGCGTACATGTTAGCAGGTTTGGCCAAGTAATCATGAGCTCAAATCCAAGACCATGGCACAGGAGTCCAGCAAGAGCGTCGATATTTTCTGGGACGGAGAAACCGCCGCAAACTTCCTTGTCAATCCCATGGACATTAGCCAATCAAAGGGTGATGCAACACATACAGGAGTTTGAAAAGACGTATTTGGCTTGACGTGTCTCAGTGAAAGCATGTCTTCAGTCATTACTCTTCCTGTCTCCTGAGGTAATGTTATAGGAAGACCCAGTGGGTGGGTGGCAACTGGCGGAGACTGAACTGAGGAGAAAAATTAGAAAGTGTGACCAAACGGTATCAAGCATTCACTAAGAAGTTGTGCCAATTACAATAAGACAGTAGCGAACCGCCGCACGTGATGTTGCGTCCAAAAAGCTGTGGCTATTTTATTATTGTTTTTATTTTTTTATTATTAAATACTCGTTCCTTTGAAGCAGGCGGTTTTGCATGCGTTGCAGCCGTTTTGCATCTCCTGTTTATCCATTGTGCGAATTTTCCACTTGAGCCCGGCGTAATAAAACACACTGTAAACTTCAAGCATGTCTTCTTAATGTATGTGTGGTTTTTTTTTAAGTGCGGATTTAAACATCGGATAAAAGCTGGTGGAAGGAAATTCTTCACTTGCTGAGGATGACTTGTGTGACTCCTGCAGCCTTACAGGCTCTGCAGTGAAAGCCAGCAGCACGTTATCAGCTTCACTGACAAGTCTTACGAGGAAGTCTGCTCTATAAGGTCAGGGGGAAAAAAAGGCTTAAAGAAATAAATAATTTTTTTAAAAAAAGGCTGCGTGAGATTTTCAAAGAATCCGTCACAAGCTAGACTGAAGCTGTGAGCCTGAAATAAAGCCGCGGTGACCTTTTAACCCCTCAAGCCGTGCTTGGAAAGACGATTTTCTTGCGCGGGACTTCTAAACAAAAGCATGTTGATGAAGCCATCTGTTTAGGCAGCGTTCGAGAGCGGCAGATGTGCCTGCGTGAGTCCTCTCCTCTCGTCTTTGTTCTCCGGAAAACAAGAAAGTGGTTCATTTTGTACAGATCTGACCGTTTCCTGTTACGTAAAGCTCGGATGAGCTCGGCGACTCAAAAAAAAAAAAAAAAAAACTTCACTCCGACGATCCCTGAGGCAGGAAAAACCATGTGTGTGACAGAAACCAGTCTTTGAAGGTGATTTGTGGAAGAAGAAGAAAACTGAAGCACTTGTGATGTTTAATGGGGAGGGGGGGGGTCTGGATCCGGGTAGCCATGCTGGAAAGCAGGAGATGTAAGCTGACGTCACTGACCAATTTTCACCCTGTCCTAAAATTCAGAGATTTAGGCTATGAGTAGTGATCTCCACGGGAAGCAAACAAATTCGCACACACACACGCTCCATCTGAACCAGACATCCAGATAGCTGTTTTTCAACCATAGTCTTGCTGATCCACAGTGTGTACGCAAATCCACATCACTTTTAACACTGATGCATGTCTATAAAAAAAGCTAGTCTCAGTTTCAGACACTACATGCACTCATACATGGTGCTGCACTTTTCACAGTCCCATACCACAGTGCCCAGGGAGCAGTTGGTGGTGTTGGGTGCCTTGCTGAAGGGGTCAATCGTTTCTTGCCCTGTGTCCTGGGATCAAACACAGCACCTTCCGGTCGCGAGACCGGTTCCCCACCCACTAGGCCACAGCTGCCCCAGATTCTCAGCAGCACGGGATCGGCACAGAAAACCTAGAATTCACCCCCAAGCCCTATCACAATCTTCTGGCCTTTCCCCAAAGACAATCAGATCCTTAAATGCCCCCCCAACACAAACTTCAAGAACTGACAGTTTGCTTGGTGCTTATATCCCTACAATTGCCCATTTTTACTGCTTCCAACATATTAACCTTAAGGACTATCATTCTTCCTGCATTTGCTACTCATAGTTACAGTTATAAAGATGCACAGATTGATTGGTGGGTGGGAAGAAATGGCCATGACCTCATATATCATGTCTCATATCGCATAGTGTGTTGGTCAGTTTTACCGCAGAATGGTTCACTCGACGGCGGCATAGACGCAGCCACACATACACCATGTCATTGGTGTGAAAGATCTTTACAGTGGCAAAGTGGCTAAAGCGAAACCTAGCAAGAGCCCAGAGCCAGGATTTGAAGATGTGAGAACTCGTCACAAACTAACTGTGGTGAGATAGCAGTTGGGTGCTCCTTCACAATGTGTGAAACACGAGGGTTTTTTTTTTTGGCTGTACCAACACACCCATGGCTCCCTATCCGGCCTTCTCTCCAGATCTGGCTCCCTGCGTCTTGTTCCTCTTCCTCGAGACGAGATTCAAGCTGAGGGTCGGCGTTTAGATACAGTGGACGAGATCCAGCGCGAGTCGCAGATGGTGCGTGACGCACTTTGAGGAACGGGATTTCCAGGGATCGTTCCAAGCGTCGCAGGAGAACAGAGGTGTATTGCTGTGCAAAGGTGACTACTTCAAACAAGGTAACGGGGAAATTCACTCACTTGTGAGTTTTGCTTGTTGTAGGTGCAATTTTGTTGTACTTGTTGCAGTCCTATTTTCTGGTTCTGATTCGTTAAAGAATCGCGATTCCTAGTCTTGGCGATTCTGAATTGGTTCAAAATGACAAAAAACTATTTTAAACAATGTTTGAAGTTTTATTTTTTGCCGCTCCTAAGAAAAAAAAAAAAAAAAAAAAAAAAAAAAAAAAAAAAAGGCAGGCAGCTAAGCGAACCTAATACTGGTCATTTAAGTTAGAGAATTTTATGAGCAATCCTATTTTTGGCATAAATATAAAATGATGCTAAAGGATTTGATACAGTAAGCTAAAAGTGTTGTTTTAAATGAACGCAAAAAAATAGTTTACCTTGTCGTTTCATCTTGTCAACCACATAATTAAAACAAAATTTATATTGTTTGATTTAAAAAATCCTGAATCGGAAAACAATTTTGAATCGAATCTTGACTCTAAATTTGGAATCGAATTGCCAGACACTGAGAGATTCGAACCCATAATGTATAGTTAACATCTGCCAAAGCAGCTCTAACCTATCGAGGCTTGGACTCCAAGACCTCTGTATCTGCCTCTGTATCACCCAAAAAGACCCACTGTTTTGGAGAGATCCAATTGTCTAGGCTTTTATATATATATATATATATAAGTAAAATAAAATAATTAAATAAAATCAGCTTCTCTAAGACACCTGGGCTACATATTTGTCCACGCCTACTGATACACTCCACTTGGCGAACTTAATAAGGACATGTGTGTGAATCACACTGGGTCAAAGCTCCACCTCTGTGTGTCGAGTTATTTCCTCGAGGGTGAGAAGGACTGAGACACGGCCGCCGACACGGCATCTACTGACAGTACAACCCACTCGTTACTTCCTATTCTCAGCATGACGCTCTCTACAACCACTTAATCCAGATCGTACTACACTCCATCATCACAGACGGGTCAACATGCTGCTGTGTACCACTCACAGGAAGAGTCAAAGTTCCTCTTTGTACTCTAGGCGGGGAAGAGGAGGGGAGGTGAGAACGTATGAGACGGCGAGCAGTGAGACAGACAGAAAAAAAAGGAAGAGAGAGAGACAGAGAGAGGACGAAAGAAAAATGACAGGGCTGAGAGCAGGAAATGCAACGCATTTCAGCAACGCTAAATAATATAGAGCGGAAAGTGAAGAGAACATTTATGAATAGTGTGTTGGTGAAACCATCATTGTGATGGATTTTCAGATTATTTCTGTACATATAACAAAACACGCATGACTACATACTTCTAAAGTGTGTCAAAGCTGCGTCACATCTACGTCATGTTGGTGTTCACTACAACAGCAGCGCAGCATCAGCACTAGACAGAACCAACCCAGGGCAACCCAACCAGGAAGGTTTCTAGTTCTATGCCTTGTACTGATAAGACATGACCATAGTGACCTTGAGCAAGGCACCTAACACCCCCCCCCTCCCCCCAACTGCTCCCCGGGTGCCGTGTATAGGGCCTGGCCTGCCCACTGCTCTGTGGCATATATCCATCAGTACACAGATGGGGTAAATGCGGAGCTTAAAATCTTCTGTGTGCAAGTACAGCAGGTCACTTTGTTTTATGTCATCAAGCCGACAGATAAACATTTATAAATACCTAAAGAAATTATAAGCCAAAAAAAGGACATTCTGGTCCTAAACTTTTATTCATAAAATAAATAAATAAGTGCAGTTTAAATTGCAGTCGCAATATAAGTCTGGGAAAAAAAATAAAATCACAATGAGATATTTTATGAGATATCCAGACTTCCCGGGAGTTACTTTAAAATCATAAAAAAATAGTATTGTCTTTTTCAATGTCAGAAAAGTTTACTGTGACTAAATGCCTCACAATATTGACACAATATCATCATGATGCTTCAAGAAAAAATAAATAATAATAAACAGAAAACCCGCCCATTGCCTACTCATGCCCATTAACTACTCAGTTGCCTAAGTCGAGAGGATTCTAACAGACATGTAACTTCAGAAGGAACATTATTCAGACGCTGTAGTAGGACAGCGGCTAGCTTGCTAAGCTAACAGAGTTAGAGTTAGACTCAGGCCATTCAAACCTATTGGCTGAGGCGACAACCTGCTAGGATGCCATCGAACATCTCCCTCATGTGCCGAGCCTACAGATTACTTCTCAGAGTCAAATGTGTGATTTGGCTTTAGAACAGAGTCATATGGTCTCTTAGAACATGGTCATCTGGCTAACCATAATAAAAGGTCAGATCTAATTTATTCACACACACACGCCCCTTCCTTCCTGATTCTTCCGATCGTATTCAAGCTTGAATATGACATCATTTCATATCAGATCTGAATCTTCCCTGTGGTAACAGAGCACAGGAAGTTGTGGGAGGCTGTAGTCATGTATTCTGTTCTGTCTTACAGCAACTACAGAGAAAGAGAGAGAGAGAGAAAAATGTACAGACAGACAGACAGAAAAACAGACAGACAGACAAAGAGAGAAACAGAGACAGACAAAGATAGACAGACAGACAGAGAAAGAGAGAGACAGACACAGACAGACACACAGACAGACAGAGAAACAGAGAGACAAAGATATATAGACAGACTGAGATAAACAGAGAGAGAGAGACCAAGAGAGACCAGTGCATGCGTGTCAGATCACAGATCATTTGTTCCAGGTTCATTTCCCATCAATTCAAGTTCGTTCACAGCACAGAATCAGAGTGAAACTGATTCGTTTGGCTCATTCATAAATCGGTTTTGTTTCGTGCTGCACTCACTTAAATGCATCAACAAAAAAAAAAAAACCCCAACAAGCACAACTAAATATGTTGGTGTGTAGCGCTGAAAACCTACAACCTAACAAGTAAGGTAGGAAGTCTGCGACTGCAGAGTCACCACTCATCAGGAGATGATAAAATTTGTTGTTTGTGTAAAACATGTCACACTTCTATAGCTGTGGTTCACAGTTTGCACCTTGTGGCTTTACCAGCTCAGCAGTTCACCTACAAAATAAAACAAAAAAAAGAAAACGGAAATATCCATGTCAGATTTGGTGCACTTATTGCAGTCGAGTCGGTTCAGAGACACGTCGACTAAACAAGTCGATTCACAGTTAACTGCCCTAAACCGAATCTAAACCTGAGACCAGTGTCTGCACATCGGGATCGAACACGGTGAAAACACCATGTAGTGGAGCAATGCTGAGATGCCATACCAGCTGATTCACCTGATTCAGAGAGTCAATGGTTTGACTCATGAAGTCACTGATTGACAGATTCGTTTTACATCACTTCTGGTTCTCTGTGACATTCATCACTGACAGTCGTCAAAAGCTTGTCACCAACATCCTATTTTTAAATTAGACTGCCCAGAATCACACTCGGACTGTTCCTCTTTCCTGCTTACAGTAAATCACTCGGTTGTCGGGTTGCGGCAATATGATGGCTTCACGCTATGAAAATGGACCGTTATTAAACCGTCTGCATTTGAAAATAAAGCAATCGAATGGAAAATCTCACCTGCTGAACTCACGCGCACACAGGCTGGGCGATATGGAAAAAAGTCGTATCGCAATTATTTTCTCTAACAGTCAATGTTGATATCATGATATAAAACAAATCAATATTTCTGTTACACTTAAAGATTCTTTTTTACTCCTAAGTGAGAGGTGAAGATTTTAAAAGACAAATATATATATATTTGGAATACAGTGTAGTAATGTTCCATAGAACGTCCAATGAAACTAGCGTTACATTTCTCAGTTTCTGATGGAAAATAAATAAAATTTGACTTTTGATATCTTCAACTCTGAGTGTGTGTGTGAGTATAT
>JAOVVF010031988.1:0-11426 GCA_028565595.1 Duopalatinus emarginatus | reverse complement strand
TTATGTTTACGTGACAGTAATGAAATGAATACTCCCACATTCTCTAATAAAATGATTTCCTGCAAATTCAGTAACTCTGTTTTCAAAATCTGCAGGTTAAGAACCTCACAGAAGAGATGACAGCTCAGGATGAAAGCATTGCCAAACTCACAAAAGAGAAGAAAGCCCTCCAAGAGGCACATCAGCAGACCCTTGATGATCTTCAGGCAGAGGAGGACAAAGTCAACACTCTGACAAAATCCAAGACTAAGCTTGAACAACAAGTGGATGATGTGAGTTACATGATACAGAACTGTAAAAACTGGTTGATCATGAGATTATTGCCCACAAGATATTTAATAAATATTTTGTGTTTCCACAGCTGGAAGGGTCTCTTGAGCAAGAGAAGAAACTGCGCATGGATCTAGAAAGAGCCAAGAGAAAGCTTGAGGGCGACTTGAAACTGTCTCAGGAATCCATCATGGACCTGGAGAATGACAAGCAGCAGTCTGACGAGAAGCTGAAAAAGTAATTATTTATAAAACCATTGAAAATAGCTCCATCAGTTCATTTATATGTACACACATAAAAAATGTTTTCTTTAATTCTCCCAGGAAAGACTTTGAAATAAGCCAGCTACTTAGCAAGATTGAGGATGAGCAATCTCTTGGTGCTCAGCATCAGAAGAAGATCAAGGAGCTTCAGGTATGTAGCTGTTACATGTAGATTATACAGAATCAAATAAAACAAATAGAGTCAATACATAACTTAATTACTTGTAGTTAATTGCATGGTTCTTTACAAATCTGTGGTTCTTTGTCAATAACAGGCCCGTATTGAGGAGCTGGAGGAAGAGATTGAGGCTGAGCGTGCTGCTCGTGCCAAGGTTGAGAAGCAAAGGTCTGATCTCTCCAGAGAACTTGAAGAGATCAGCGAGAGGCTTGAGGAGGCTGGTGGAGCAACTGCAGCTCAGATTGAGATGAACAAGAAGCGAGAGGCAGAGTTCCAAAAGCTGCGTCGTGATCTTGAGGAATCCACATTGCAACATGAAGCAACTTCTGCTGCGCTCCGCAAGAAGCAGGCTGACAGCGTGGCAGAGCTGGGAGAACAAATAGACAACCTCCAGCGTGTCAAGCAGAAACTGGAGAAGGAAAAGAGTGAATTCAAAATGGAGATTGATGATCTTTCCAGCAACATGGAAGTTGTTTCTAAAGCTAAGGTTACAACTTTTATTTTTTCATGTGCAATTTAAATATTACAGGATGTCAAGGTGACAGAATAACACAATGTCTGTAACCTAAACAAAATGTTTGTCAATAGGCAAATCTTGAGAAGATGTGCCGTACCCTTGAAGACCAATTGAGCGAGCTCAAGACCAAGAATGATGAGAATGCACGCCAAGTTAATGACATCAGTGTACAAAGAGCCAGACTGCAAACTGAAAATGGTAAAAATTCTTCGACAGATTTGCCAGACATTTCTCCACACCTATGTCAGTCCTTTAATGATATAAAAATTAAAAACACAACTGCTTCAAATTTTGATCTGCAATCAAACAGGTGAATTTTCACGTCAACTGGAAGAGAAGGAAGCTTTGATTTCTCAACTGACCAGAGGCAAGCAGGCATTCAATCAGCAAATTGAGGAGCTCAAGAGACAGTTGGAGGAGGAGGTTAAGGTAAACATTTAATGAATTTGAATAATGAATTGAAGGTTACATGCATCACAAGATATATGTATTTATTGAGTAATAAGGATTTTTTTCCTTCATAGGCAAAGAATGCCCTGGCCCATGGTTTGCAATCTGCCCGTCATGACTGCGATCTCCTGCGGGAGCAGTTTGAGGAGGAGCAGGAGGCGAAGGCTGAATTACAACGTGGAATGTCCAAGGCCAACAGTGAAGTGGCTCAGTGGAGAACTAAATATGAAACTGATGCTATCCAGCGCACTGAGGAACTTGAGGAAGCCAAGTATGTTCACCATTAAACATTCCTGATACTGAAAAAGCAGCTACAAAATCACACCTAAAACAAAATTTTTCTTTTTTTAATAGGAAGAAGTTGGCACAGCGTCTGCAGGAGGCTGAGGAACAAATTGAGGCAGTGAACTCCAAGTGTGCTTCTCTGGAAAAGACCAAGCAGAGGCTGCAGGGTGAGGTGGAGGACCTCATGATTGATGTGGAAAGAGCCAATGCCTTGGCTGCTAACCTTGACAAGAAGCAGAGGAACTTTGATAAGGTACACTGTGTGGTTAATGTATTGCAATATATTAAGCAGTGACTGAGAAATTTTACATTTTCTTTGGTTGTCTTTAAACAAGCCTTTACACAATAATTGGTGCATCTGTATTAAAGGTCCTGTCAGAATGGAAGCAGAAGTATGAGGAGGGTCAGGCTGAACTTGAGGGAGCCCAGAAGGAGGCTCGTGGTCTGAGCACTGAGCTGTTCAAGATGAAGAACTCCTATGAGGAAGCTCTTGATCAACTCGAAACACTCAAGAGGGAGAACAAAAATCTGCAGCGTATGTCAAAAGGGCTTTAATTTTTACTATTTTTATTTATGTCAACGTCGTCATATAGCACATGTGTTTACAGTTTTATTTGTCTTTCAACAGAGGAGATCTCAGACCTGACTGAACAAATTGGTGAGACTGGAAAGAACATTCATGAGCTTGAGAAGGCCAAGAAGGCAGTTGAGACTGAGAAGGCTGAGATCCAGACTGCTCTGGAGGAGGCTGAGGTATAGAGAAAATAGCGTACATGAGGACAATTGTTACCATTCAATTAGTTTTTTCTTTCTTGTTTTTTGTCAACAGTTAAGGTTTAAGGGTCCCAGTAAAAGAAAACTTATTTTAAATAAATTCTCTTTGATTTTATTCATAGGGCACACTGGAGCATGAAGAGTCAAAGATTCTTCGAGTCCAGCTTGAGCTTAACCAAGTTAAGAGTGAGATTGACAGGAAGATTGCTGAGAAGGATGAGGAGATTGAGCAAATCAAGAGGAACAGCCAGAGGGTGATTGAATCCATGCAGAGTACTCTGGATTCTGAGGTCAGGAGCAGGAATGATGCTCTCAGAATTAAGAAGAAGATGGAGGGAGATCTGAATGAAATGGAAATTCAGCTCAGCCATGCCAATCGCCAAGCTGCTGAGGCACAGAAACAACTGAGGAACGTCCAGGGACAACTCAAGGTGACAATAAAAGACTACAATTTAGAGCTTTGTAAAGATCTTGCAAGTATTATATCATCTATAAATATCATCTATAAATGTAGGTGACATGTGACATAAATTTTCTTTGCTTTCAGGATGCCCAACTGCACCTTGATGATGCTGTGAGAGCACAAGAGGATATGAAGGAGCAAGTAGCCATGGTGGAGCGCAGAAACACTCTGATGTTGGCTGAGATTGAGGAGCTCAGAGCTGCCCTTGAGCAGACAGAAAGAGGCCGCAAAGTGGCTGAACAGGAACTGATTGATGCTAGCGAGCGTGTTGGATTGCTGCACTCTCAGGTATTAAAATGCAAACTTTATTTTTTAAATGTGCACAGCTGCATAGAATAGACTATTAATTATTATGTATTTATCTTATTTGTACTTGCATTATTCTCTGCAGAATACAAGTCTGCTGAACACCAAGAAGAAGCTTGAGACTGACCTTGTTCAAATCCAGAGTGAGGTTGAGGACACTGTGCAGGAAGCAAGAAATGCAGAGGAGAAGGCCAAGAAAGCCATCACTGATGTGTGTATTTGCACAGTTAAGATTTTTCATGGCTAATCAGTTCTAAATTTTCAGGGAATAAAATAATCTTTCAATTTTACATTAGGCTGCAATGATGGCTGAGGAGTTGAAGAAGGAGCAGGACACTAGTGCTCATCTGGAGAGGATGAAGAAAAATCTGGAGGTCACAGTCAAAGACCTCCAGCATCGCCTGGATGAGGCTGAGAATCTGGCCATGAAGGGTGGAAAGAAACAACTTCAGAAACTGGAGTCCAGGGTAAGTATCAGTGGTTTTCCATGTTTTTCATATCCAGTCCCCCATGTTTCATACAAAGTATTTTTTACTGCAAGACATGTCTCAATATTTGTGGATGAACTCAGGTCCGTGAGCTTGAATCTGAGGTTGAGGCTGAACAGAGACGTGGAGTTGAAGCTGTTAAGGGTGTCCGCAAATATGAGAGGAGAGTTAAGGAACTCACCTACCAAGTATGTATAAAACTGTGTAAAACTATAAGACCACCATTTACAATAATTTATAAATTAATAATAATAATTGTGTCATTTATAGACTGAGGAGGACAAGAAGAACATTGCCAGACTCCAAGACCTGGTTGATAAGCTGCAGCTGAAGGTCAAGGCCTACAAGAGACAGTCTGAGGAAGCGGTAAGACAAATCTGGCACACATATCAATCCAGTTTAATGCATTTGCTGAACACTTAAAAGAACAAATGTCTGAACGATGTCACAAATATACTACAACTGTTTGTATTCAGGAGGAACAGTCCAATGTCCACCTGTCCAAGCTCAGGAAGGTGCAGCATGATTTGGAGGAGGCTGAGGAGCGTGCTGATATTGCTGAGTCTCAGGTCAACAAGCTCAGGGCTAAGAGTCGTGATGCTGGAAAGGTCAGAAAATAATTTTGTTATCCATGAAATCAAAAGTAAATTTTTCACAAAATTAAAATGCATCAGATTTACATGTGCTAATTATCTTTCTGTCTATTGCTCCACAGGCCAAAGAAGAGTAAAACTCTGAAGTATGATTCTGCTGCAGTTATAAAATATGACTGTCTAACCAAGCAAACTTTTTCATTCAATGTTAAATAAAAAATGTTAATAATTAATCAGTTGTTCTGGCTTTAATTAAATCATTTACCAATTTCTGGTGTTGGTTATTTGATAATAGCAATCATAGCAGTGTAAAATCTGAACCAATATTGCAAAACACGTTTAGTTTATTTCTACTTGTTTACCAAGCTAGTAATTTCATATACTTCTGCTCTGAATTATGTTCAGATGACCAGAATATTAATGTCTACAAAGAATTTGTTTTGTGGTTGGAAGCAGCAAAACCCAGTATACAAATTAGGTATACCAATGTACTCAGTACATAATATATGCAATATAAGTCATACCGTGTCAGAATTGCAAATTTGGGGAAAAAATGAATAATGATGTCAGATCTTTACCGACCTTTAATGTAAGTATGCAAACTATTGAAATACAGTGACAAAAATAATATCAGTAAATTTGTCAGTCAGTCAGGGTCAAGGTTTGTCCAAAGTCCAACCAGCATCACTGGGCGCAAGGCAGGAACACCCCCAAACAGGGTGCAAATCGAATGCAAGGAACCACTCACAAATATTCACTCACACCTAGGGCAATTCAGCACATCCAATATGCATATCAAGTGTATTTTTGTGGGTCATTGTATTACATGGTGGTGATTTTGCCTCATATTTTAGTGAGAACATTATTGCACTGCTTCCTGTACTACACTAACCTAGCTCACAGTGGTGGTTATATGTGGCCTAAGCAGCCCATGTTGCCTTTGGTAG
Source organism: Duopalatinus emarginatus (assembly GCA_028565595.1). Taxonomy (NCBI): domain Eukaryota; kingdom Metazoa; phylum Chordata; class Actinopteri; order Siluriformes; family Pimelodidae; genus Duopalatinus; species Duopalatinus emarginatus. Next base: position 5,892 of record JAOVVF010031988.1, on the reverse strand, counting down.
AGGGAATCACACCCCCAGGACCTCCAATACAGAAGAAGGCCCAGTGTATGTGTATTTTCTAAAACGTGTTTGCATGCTGTTAAACTGTGGTCACTGTGTAACTGTGTAAACTGTGGTCATCTGCTGTGAATTCTGGACAGTGTGCAAATATTGTGAACAGTATTGAGAGCTACTATTGCGCTACTGTGGTCCAATTCACTATTCTTTTTTTTCACATTCACACAGGCTAAATGTCACAAGTCTGCAGGGTGAATCTGGGCTACAAGCCTTATATTTGACATGTCATGTAAAGATTGCTGTGAGATTTCTAAAGATGGTACCAAACATATGCCCTAAATGTATGCCATTGCTGTGTTGTGTGCTGACTTAACTTACTAAAACATAAATTCTTCAATGGATAACTTTACTTATAGAGTATAATGTACTAATAAAACTAACGAAATCCTAAGATCATTTCAACACACTCCGTATTGTTTGCCTTTCCCAGCAAATTGGGGAAGAGTAATGACTCATGTCTTTTCTGACAAAGTTGCTTCGTCATAATGTCCAAATATATGTAATCAGTTTTATTTAGACTGAATTGAAGAAAATTTGTGCAATTTGGCATGGCAGAACATTCAGAACATTTGACTTTGTGATGTTAATAACCTTAACCTTGCAAGTTATGTAAATGTTAATGATGCTGATGGCCACTGGGTTCCTAAAGGTTTATCCTAAAAAGTTTGCAGTGGCCAAATATGTGTGCAACACACCAGAATATCACAAAATGTCCAAATATTTTTCCAACTCACTGTTGTATTTAGCCTGATTAAATCTTCAATGTTTGTTTAATATTTAATTATGTTGCATGTTGTATCTGTTTTGAATTGTTTCAGATTTAATTTTGTCTATTGCTACCCTGCTATGTTTTCGCAAAAAAAAAATTACACTTCATTTGTTTCATATGTAACTTCATTTGTTTTGTTTTGTTGCTTTTATCTTGAAAAATCCAATAATAGTTTGTATTGTTATGTATAATATTGAGTGTATAATATAATGTATAATATGGAAAATACCATATGGTTTGCTTGTTTAAGTTTTTATTATATTTTAAATAATTCATGTTACAGTTAGATTATTTTAGTAAAAGGACCTATCTGTTACATGATATGCTGCTTGCCATTTTATAAAACAGCTGGGGTACTTCTGTCACCTACATATAAAGTGTTGCCAAATTCAGAGGCAGGACTTATATGGCAATTTCACTGTGGGCTGCAATTTAATCCAGTAACTTGAGTCCAAGTCTGCTAATGCCAAGCCAAGTCCAAGACACACTATTAACATATCTGTACCCATACACTTATATACATTCGCATACTTACATCTATTCCAATTAAGCCTTTAATCTTGATAATTCTTAATAATAAATACATTTAATTATTGATACAAATCTATCTGAAATAGTAAACAGATATAATGTACAGTAATAAAGTTTACCCAGAAACTTTTGTATAGTTACAATTTGAAAAAATATTTGTGAGGAACATTCATTTTAATTTTAATGCAGTAAATCCATATTTAATTTATCGTCCCTTTATTCCCTGTATGCAATATGGATTGACATTAATAAAGTTACAAAACTAAAAGTAGTCAAATTGGTTTGTTTAAATAAAATTTGATCTTCACAACTAAAATATTTACAACATTCAGCAATATCTATATTCTGGTAAAAGAGACAGCTTGCAGGTACTGTTAATAAGCACTGATTTTACTTTGTAAACAAATGGATTACTCAAGCAACATAATGATTCTGTGAAAGGCAATTTTAAGTATATACTGCCACAATGTTCACTAGCAGCATTACATGATGATTTACTTTTATGTTTACCTTTACTTGAGTGAAGAGTTACTTTAGTGGTAGGGATTGGGTGCTTAAAAAACCCATATCATCATTATCATGATCATGTTGTGAAGATAATGAACCTGTTTCGACACGTTGCAAACCTTCTGCTCCTAATTGTACAAACATCATCACATATCATTATCAGCTGCAAACCCAGAATTGTTAAAAACACATTTATAATTTGTAAAATAATAATAAGTAATACGTATTATTTTTTAATCACTGTTCCTTAATTTTCCTTATTTCCTTCCTCTTCATTTTCTTACAAAAGCCATGAAGTTCATACAGCACATGGCCTGATTATGACCTCTTTACGGTGTTAACAGCTAGGATGACCAATGAAATTTAAAATGTCCTATAACAACAGATTGTACTTCATCTGATTTTCTTGATACTTTGTTATCCCTTTTTACCCTGTTCTTCAATGGTCAGGACCACGACAGAGCAGATATTATGTGGGTGGTGGGTCATTCTCAACATTGCATTGACACTGGTGGTGGTGTGAGTAGCTCAGACACAGCAGTGCTGCTGGAGTTTTTAAACACCTCAGTATCACTGCTGAATAGTTCACCAACAAAAACTAACACAACAACCATTATGTCAGTGTCCGAAAATAATACCTGCTCTGTCGTGGTCCTGTAGGTCCTGTAAGTCAGAACTGTTCACAGTGGTGGTGAATGAAACAATATATGTATAAAAAAGCTTCCTTACATAATGTTATTACGGTTAATGCTTATGAATACTCTGCCTGAAATCTCTACAATAAACCCTTTTACATCAGACCACAGAAGTTTAATTTTAGTTCCCAATGCCACTTCAGTATTTAGTATATATTAAGTAATACATTATATTTGTGTACATTTTATATTTAAGAGGTCTAGAGTACTCCTACCCTGCATATTTCATTGTTTTCCTTGACATGTCTTATGTAGCTAATGTAATTAACTTAATTACATTAAAGTGTGTGCGTGAGAGAAGGAAAAAACACTGAAATATATAGAACATGTACTATTGTTGGGAAACAGAGAAACAAACTAGTTTTTGTAACTATTGTAAAATAAAGCTTTATTTTATAACTACTGTGTAGTAAACTACTGGAGGTGATGCGCATCTAGGCCAGAGGATATGTGGATCCAGGCCAGCAGGCATGTGGATGCAGGATGGAGATACAGATCTGGGCTAGGCTAAGTTGTTAACCCCTGACAGTTAACACTTCTGAATGGCTCTCTCTGACAAACAGGCTAGTCAAAGTAGACAGGAGAGCTCATGTACTAGTAACCCCGGCAAGCAGTGGTAGATTAATTACCCTCAACTATGCCATCTAGGGCCATTCACCCAAAGATATACTTTATCACAGTTCTAATTACTGGTGTTACAATGAAATGAGCCACCCCTTGGTTTACAATAGTTAATAGCAGAGGTGTGCTTTTTCAAAAAGTTTATTAAATCCCAATAAGACACAATGAAAAAGAAAAGGAAAACTTTAAACATCAATTTGTTAAACCTATCATACTACAGTAGGTAAAAAATGAACAATAACAATGATGTACATCACATTACAGGATGGCACCAACAGCAGTCCCCATAAAGATTGGAGTGGGAAGATCTGGCTGCAGTGGAGAACTAGGGAAATAATAACAATAACAGTTATAATAAAGAGAACATTCAGGTGAAAATGCACCAGAAACTGCTAACAAGACACTATATGAATTTAACCAACAATGAGCCCAGCCAACACTTAAAGTAAAATGGAGATGACCTAGCCAGCAAGTTATTAGCAGGGTAGGCTAGTCAATGAGCACCCCATAGACAGGGCAAGCTAGTAGCTCAACACACTGTAGGCAGAGGGTGCCAATAGCATAGCACATTATAAACTGAGCACATCAGTAGCCAAGCTCACTGTGACCAAAACAGGATAATAGCTTAGCAAGTTATAACCAGAGCAGGCTAGTAGCTAAGCTCAGTGTGGCTCAGTGGGATAAGAGCTTAGCAAATCATAAGTAATAAAACACAAAACAGACTCAGAGGGAAAACAGAGCAAGGCAAAACAAATCTAACCAAAACAGCAGAACAAAACAGCAAGGAAAGTTCTAAAGAAGAACTAAAACAGGCAGTTGCTAACAAGTCACCACAGCGCCAAAATGCAATCAACATTACCTCAGGTGCCATAAAAGCCACCCTACATTAACATAGCTAAAATGTTACATTACCCACAGGGTCACTAGAACTCTCAAGGCAGAACGGTCTTCAGCCTACAATTACCTATAAAACAATTCATTTATTAGACAACATGCTCAGTGTACACACTGTACTAAACTATTTATTTAAACACACACACACACACACACACACACACACTTACAAACACACACTTACAAACACACACTTACACACAAATATATAACAGTAGTGGGTAGTCAATCAACTAGATCAATAAAGATACAGAGACTGAAGACCCAGAAGTTTGTTTAACTTGACTAAGGTAATGTAGCATATAAACAACAGTCAGTATTGACTGTTCAAGACTAACAGTGAGATTCATTTTTCAGTGTGCGGGTGGACTATCCCCTTTTCGGTCCCCTGAAAGAAGAGCTCTGTTGAAGAGGTGAAGACAGTGGTGCGTTTGTGGCTTACAACTCAACCTAAAACATTTTTAATGAATACAAAAACCTGTTGACATATGACAAATTGCATTGAAAAGCAGGGAGATGACAAATAATGTATTTGTCTTTTGTAAGGGTTGATTAAAAGAAATTCTACAGCCAAAGTGCGGAAAATATTTGACTCACCCTTGTGTGTGTGCATGTGAATATAAGTTTGTAATTTGTCAGATTTTGGCTTAACACACTTATGACATTGTTCATTCTGAGGTCAGCAACCTTACACCAAGTATACATCATGGGTTAATTGCTAGTATAGCTTTACATCTGTGAATGCTTTGGGATCTGCAACTCATCAAAGCTTTCCCACAGGCCACAGTTATTACTGCCAGCTACCATCTGTTGTATTACTCAGTCCCTGCTTAGTTGTTAACTCTTGATGACTATTTTAAGTGACAACGTGGTTTAGTAAAATTCCATTTAAATTACTTACATTAAATAAATTACTTGATACTTGTGGTATTCCAAGATACCTAAGCCCTGAATTTAAGCTTGTGTCCATGTTCACAAACTCGTGTTTCATGACAGTTGCTCCATTGTCCCCTCCACAGATTTAGCAGGGCAGAGCAAACAAAACTAGTGTACTGTACTGTAATGACACTGTGCTGCCAGGAAGTCGATTACTTTATTCCTGAAGAAAGAATACCACCTTGTATTATATGTATTATTATATTCTACTTTAACAGGAATTGCACTGAGAGTGCTTGGGGGAATACTGTGTCAAGAAATGCAAGTGACTGAGAAAAACTGTAAATGATAAAGCCACAGACAGCAACCCACCGCAGTCCTCAGCCATGATATCACCACAACCAGCATTTATAGCCGAAATTAATCTGATTGTGGTGCATGAAATTATACACATTCCATCTCCATGATGAAAAGAATCCTTCAGTAAGGTTGAGGAATGGTGGATAGAGTGGAAGGAAGTCCACTGACAATCCTGGGTCAGCCTTAAACTTGATAATATTATAGTGGTGAAAGAAGAACACAACATAAAACCCATTCATAATAGTGGTCACACTCTTGATTTACATTTTTTTTTGTTTTCACACCTGTCTGAATGCCATGTCCACTCTTAAATTCTTAAACTTTCACATTCACCATATCAGTAGATTATATGAACTAAACTGTTTTGCACTGTTATAATATAGGCATTTCAGTCACAACTTTCATTTCAAAACAAAATTCTGATCACTGTGGATGAAATTAACAAGTGAAAAAAAAACACCAGAAATACATGAAACAGATTATAATGATTTTAGTTCTGAATATGTACAGTGCATCCGGGAAGTATTCACAGCGCTTCACTTTTTCCACATTTTGTTACGTTACAGCCTTATTCCAAATTGT
>JAOVVF010031987.1:0-11428 GCA_028565595.1 Duopalatinus emarginatus | reverse complement strand
GAATAGGTATAATGTACAAGTTTTACTTTTTGAATGGAATTACTGAAATAAATCAACTTTTCCATGATATTCTAATTTTATGACCAGCATATATATTTTGATAGGGGGAGTCCTAGCAACACACATGGCCGTAGGACTACTAGGGGTAGCTGAATGTTGTATGTGATGGCTCCAGATATTATCACACCAGCAGTTGGGGCAGTGTGTTGCTGGGTGTATTTAACAATATCTCACAAAAAAAATATACCAACTATCCAAATAAATCATTGTCAGAGTAAGTAAGATTTACTTCAGGGCTTAGATTCTCTGCTCCTGGTTTTGGAAAAAGCAAGGCCAGTGTGTCAGGTCGTTGGGTCAATACTGTCCACATTGGGGTTTCTTTGAGACCTCAGCTGCTTAATTTGTCTTGTTACACCTCCAATTCCCTGTGAATAAGAGAGAGCGGGAACATTTACATTCACATTTATGGCATTTAGCAGACGCCTTTATCCAGAGCAACTTACAAAAGTGCTTAGTTGATTTCTTGGAGTATCTGAAGCTAGTGAAGGTAAATCAGGATTCAAGAACTCAAACCAGAATCCTACTAGAAAAGAGCCATGTAGTATCAATTGTAGGTCCAAAAACCTTCTACACTAATCAACCTGTAGAGAGAATAACAACATTAACTACAATAACTGCAATAGTCACAAAGCTGAAAGAACAAGACATATACAGTTTACAAACATTTACTTCTCAAGTAAGTGCTGGCAGAACAGGTGACTTTTTAGCTGGGGTTTATAGACAGCGAGTGACATCAAGGGGAAGTTCATTCCACCACCTTGGTGCCAGAACAGAGAAGAGTCTGGATGTTTGCCTCCCATGTGTCTTGGATGATGGTGGTTCAAGTTGGGCCGTACTTGAAGCACGAAGAGCTCTAGGTGTGTGCCTGGCCTTAACTATTGCCAAAAGGTAGGAGGGAGCTGGACCATTTTTGGTTTGTAGGCCAGCATCAGGGTTTCATATTTGATAGGAGCTGCTACAGGAAGCCAGTGAATGGTTCGCAGCAAGAGGGTGACATGGCTATACTTGGGGAGGTTAAAAACGAGAGAGAGTTGCAGTAATCCAGTCTTGAGATGACAAGAGACTGAGATCCGATTTTTTTTAATGCTGAGATCCGAGCTGAGACCTGTGTATCAGAGGGAGGAAAGGAGAGGATAAGTTGGGTGTCATCAGTATAGCAGTGGTAAGAGAAGCTGTGAGAAGTGATGGCATAGAGCAAGTGTAGAGAGAGAACTAAAGGGGACCAAGCACTGAGCCTTGGGACGCCAGTGGACAGTTTGCATGGTGTGGAGGTGGAGCCTCCATGTTACCTGATAGGATAGGAGCGTTCCTCCAGGTAGGACTGGAACCACTTCCATGCAGTGCCAGAGATGCCAAGATTGGAAAGGATGGAGAGGAGGATACTGTGGTTGACAGTATCAAAGGCGGCAGACAGGTCAAGGAGAATCAGGACCGATGACAAGCCAGCTAATTTTGCAGCATGCAGCTTCTCTGATACTGCTATGAGTGCAGTCCAGAACAACACACATTAACCCAGAGACCACAATATTAGAAAACAAAGAATATTTTTGAGAATATAATTCAATCTAACTATAATTGTTTTTCACTTTCTAAAATTTTACCCACAGCATGGATCAATAGCTTCTCAAAAAGCCATCTCCTGTTATTCTCACTTAGGGAAGGGAAGTCCCATGCATAGGCCAAGTCCTGTACACTTATTTTGTCATGATCAGAGAGTTTGGATTCACCTTCAAGCTTCAAGAAAGAAGCAAACTAGGAGACAGAAATAGTTTTAAAAAGGTATTGTATGTGCACATCCTAATGTGAATAACACATAACATGAATGAAACATACAAGCCGGATTGTTTCTCTGATGTCCAGGTCTGGACAGTCCTCTAGTGTAACAGTTGCAGTTTCAGGACTTCCACCAAGCAAGACATGAACAACAGCAGGACTGAGTCCTGACAGGCATGGTCCTCCATGAAGAAAGGAATGGCCCAGCATTCTTCCTGCAACAAAGCAAAGATCGCTTTCCACAAGAAAATGAGAGGCAGAAGGGACTAAATGGCCCGACTCTCCTTCAAAAAGCTTTGTAACACTGAAGTTTCCCGTTTTAAAAAAATGTTACAAGTAATATGAATCCTTCCAGAGTACAAAGACATAAAGGTTAATACTGCTTTCTCTAAATTGCCTCAGGGTGTAAATGTGAATGGACAATATGAACACTGTACATTTAGAAATATTATTTCAATTTTCAAGCTAAACTAAACCAAACATGTAAAATTAACCTCTAACAGACAGATGTATTAAAGGACATACATACCATAATTAATGTAAAACCCAGACTTCAGCTTTTCCATGTACATTAAAAAGAAAACATGAGTAACACATTCTCCAATAGCAGCATCTCCTGTAAGATATTAAAAGACTCGACAGAATAAAAGGAATGCAAATTATTATTCTTTTTTCTTTACAACTATTACTTGTAATTGGAGCTACCTTCAAGCCTGCAATTCAGGGGTTGTGCCCATTCCCCATTAGGATGCTTGTAAAAGGCAATAAGGGCCATGTCCTGTTCAGCAGGACTTGTTCTGATGTCATACTAAGTAGTAGAGGACTATCCTTTTTATGCATACAGAGAAAATGATCCACACAACGAGATATAGCTGTGGCCGGGTCACTGATAATTAACCAGCCTAACAAAACAAATTAATCATAGTTGTCTCATTATTTATTCTGCATTAATACCACTTCATTAATACAACCTCCTTTTTTTATATACTCACTGTGCATTTTATCAACTCCACTGAGCAGACAGGAGCACTTTGTATTTCTATGAGTACAGACTGTAGTACTTCTGTTTCTCTGCCTACTTATCCTCCTTTCAACCTGTTTTTCAATGGTCATGACCACACAGGAGCACCACAGAGCAGCTATTGTTTGGGTGGTGGGTCATTCTCAGCACTGCAGTGACACTGGCATGGTGGTGGTGGGTTAGTGTGTGTGTTGTGCTGGTACAAGCAGATCATATACAGCAGCACTGCTGATTTTTAAATACCTGTCATTGGCACTGTCACTGCTGGACTGAGAAGAGTCTACCAACCCGAAATATCCAGCCAACAGCATCCTGTGGGCGGTGTTCTGTGGGCACTGATTAAGAACTAGAGGATAAGCAACTGTGCAGCAACAGATTTGTTTCTGTCTCTGACTTTACATCTACAAGGTGGAGCAGCTAGGTAGGAGTGTCTAACAGAGTGGACAGTGAGTGGACACAGTGTTTAAAAACTCCAACAGCACTGCTGTGTCTGATCCACTTGTACCAGTGTAACACACAATAACACACTACTACCACACCAGTGTCACTGCAGTGCTGAGAATGACCACCACCCACACCACCTGCTCTGTGGTGGTCCTCCCTGCCTCTGTTCTCTGCAGGATTATATGTTTTAGCTATCAATAAGTCTACAACTGATATGTGAAAATAAGCCACATTTACATGAAATTTAAAACTAAACCACATATCCTGATTCTTGACATCACCACCGGCCTGGCCCCTCTGTCTTTCTGACGAAGTTAGTATGTGCAAGAGCCCGACTGTCCTGTCATCACAAACACATACATGACATAGAAAACTTCAAGGACATTACAAACCAGTAGCGTAAACAGCTAAACATTACTACATTACTACAATAAAACTTACTCGACTGCCACCTCATTAAGGGTTCAGCGCAGATATTGTCTATGAAACATACAAGGTGTCAGGCATTACCCATTACATCATCTTGAATTACCGAAAAGTCAGTAAAAATAGTTATTGTACTTACTGAACTACGGTGGTTCAGGTTTGCCACCATAGGTAACTGCCTTCCTGTCAACCATGTGCTCGGTGGTGAACAAAGCCGCATCGCTGTCACATGATCTCTGGCTCGTAATTTGATTGGCTGGTTGGTGGTTCGATTGAAGACAGAATTGATTGCTCATCCTTTGTGTCCAGGATGTTTAACTTGAATTTTTAGCTCTGATTTTAGCATATTGAATTTGAGTATCTTGAATATATATTACTTGTATTTGTAAAACTTTTTGCTTTTGTCCCTTTTGACTCATTTCATTACGGACTACAGCAGTAAAGCAGCAGAGTGCCAGGCGTTTTTGTACCTGACACAGGAGGTGACCACCAGGTGCAGCATTGGCGAGTTGATTGGCTATGGAGGAGGCGGTTCAGTTTATGAAGGTGTACAGAAATCAGATGCCACCCAGGTAATATGTCTTGACAGTCTAGACAGTTAATGCACAATGGTGCAGTGGTTAGCACTGTACAGTGAGTAGCAAATTACTGATATTTTTACTGTACATGTCAACAGGTTGCCGTTAAGTTCGTCCTCAGGGACGAAACCTGTGGAATGATGACTATTGTACCACTGTGCGAGAATCAGAGAAGCAATTAAATTTCAGATTAACTGTATTTACAACAAACCCATACTAACCATGTCTGTTTTAATTTTAGCTTGGAGAAGCGACCCACATCCTGACAGAGGTGGCAATGATGCGGCTGGTATCCAGACCGTTCATATGCAGTCCATATGTGCTGGAGCTGTTGGAATGGTTTGCGATACCAAAGTTTGACGTCTTCATCCTTGAGGGACCCAGTCTCTGCATGGACCTCCAGCAATTTTGCCAACACCATGGTGCTAAACTGTCTGAACCCCTGGTTCGAGACATCATGTTCCAGGTGTTTTAGGCAGCTCATCACTGCTGGAAACCTGGGTTATTCCATAATGACATCAAGCTGAGCAACATCCTGATTAACACTGAGACACTACAGATAAAGTTGATCGACTTTGGTGGTGGGGATTTGTTAAACACCCCCTATGACTATTGCATCGGTAAGTACATATTAGATATGGGACAGAGTTTAAGAGAATGCATTAGAGAACCAGTTTTGTGATGGTGCTGATGGTTGTTGCTTGTTCTTGTACATTCAGGCTCTATGGAATACTTCCCTCCTGAGTGGTACCAACAGAGACAATGCTCAGCCCACTCCGCTACATCTGGAGTCTGGTATTGTCCTGTATCAGCTGCTCCACGGAGACTTTCTCTTGCGGAGGGAAATCGTTAGTAGGCAGCCGAAATTAAAGCTGATCTTCTGTGTCTCATCTTTATTTCGTCAGCCTGCCGGAAACTGCTAACGTCCTGTCTGCTGAAGACCCCAAGTCACAGGCAACTTTCAGCCAGATCCTCAGGAACAAGTGGCTTATGGAAGGAAGGAGAAACATCAGGGTGAGCTGACAAGAATAATGCAGACCTAATAAAAATGTGTTAAGACATAATGTAATAGTCTAGTGTATATAGTCTAGAGTACACAATCAGTGTTAAGTCCTATTATTGACAATGCAGTGGTTATGCAGTTACACTATGAACACTTAATTGTATTGTATAAGAAAATACTATTTTTTTTGCAGAATGTTCCTGTTATTGGCGGTCTCATGGAAGAGCTGTCACGATTTTTTCAGTGTTAGATAATGTTTTGATGCTATGAGTTAAAAATTTCCCTTGTAGATTTTAATAGATTTTGATATTCTTTTTATTATTAATTAGTATTAGTTATTAGTATTTATATAAGTAGGTTTATAGGTTTTAATGAGTTTATTTTGTACATAGTTCTATTAGGTATTAATTAGTATTAGTAGTAAGTATGTATATTTGTAAATTTTATAGGTTTTAATAAGTTTATTTTTATATTATTTTAGTAATAATTATTAGTAATAAATATGTTAATAAGCAATCATTCAATTGTTATTTAGAATGGAAACACTGAGAAATTTTAGTACACAACAGATTGTACAATAAATGTAAAAAATGTACAAATTGTCTAATTGTTGATTTGTTTGTAGAGTCTTTAAATTGGGGCTGTTCAGCTGCACACTACAGCTCAGTTCATTAGTCTTCAATTGTGATTGGTGTGAAGTGCTGATTAAAACAGTTACACATCCTAAACATAACTTGGACCCTTTGCTCTCTTCCTTATTTTGGTTATTTTAGGAGCACTCTTGTAGTGATGAATTATGCTTGAATTGATGTACAGTAATCTTGTGCAACATCGACAGGTAACACACTCATACCTAGAACAGCCGAGCAGTAGTCCTCATATTGCTGAGATAGTCTGCATGAATTTAGCAAATTGTGACTTATTCAATATTAACACACCTTTTAACAGTGATTTGCAGGTGATAAAAGGTAATGATAGCAAGGGTGGGGCTGTTATAATTATTATATTCACAGTGACATTTCTGAGTTGATTCAGATGTGAACAAAAATAATAATTATAATAATATTAATAATAATAATAATAATAATACGATAAACTAAAAGCATATGTAGGTCTAATTTATTAGTGAGGTATTATGCATGAAACCTGATGACTACTGACTTGGGAATTTTCATTTTCATACAGATATTTCATACAGAATATTATGCGCTTTTGAGGCTAAACAATAAAAATGACACTGCCTGAATCTGCTGAATCTGTCAAGTGTAGGCACCTGATTGGCAGAAGCTCAAAACAAGTGTCAATAGCAACAGCAAAATAAGCTGTCTGGCAATAGCAGAGAAGCGTTGGCAAATTTTTCATAGGTGCAACCCACATACTTAGCTCTACTGCTCATCCCACAAATGAATGTACCTTACAAATGTGGCACCATTTAAAAGGAAATGAACAGGCTTTCCAAAGGTATAAGATCTATTGCCAAAAGCATTGTTACAACAAAGAAAGAATCTACAATTTAGACAACTGGCCATTACACCAATAGGTACCTTAATCAAACAGGGACCTTAATCAAAGATATATACAGACGTATCTCTGTTGTACTTCATCCCAAATGTGTTAGATGGGGATGAGGTAAGGGCCCTGTGCTGGCCAGTCAAGTTTATCCTCACCAAATTCATGAAACCAGCACAAAAAAGGTAGACATTTGTTTTATTTGAGGCAGTGAGCCAGATCATAACTCAGGAACAGAAAATAGGTAAGTAAAAATTTTCACAATTAACAGTATTGATAAGTAACACACTTGAGTAGTCTGTTATTCATTGACCACTATAGTGTCTACTATTTTATCATTACCCTGTAAGTGTTGACATTATAAAACAAATGTACTGACAGAACAGAAAGTCATTAAAATTAATATAATTAAAATATAAAACTGTTGTTCTTATACCACAGTATAGCTTTAAATCTAAATGTAAATAACTGCAATACTAAATAAATATAAATGCAGAGAATTGTTCACTGTAAACAGTAAAGGTAGACGCTGCAGTCAGAGATCGATGTGGAAGACTCTGGTAAATTTAAGAGAGACATGTTTTGTTTTATTTGCTAGTAATGGGTGTATATATGTAGAGGAAGGTTTAGTGGTATTGGAATTCAATAATAGTATTTAATAATGAAATTTCTCTTTTCACTTTTGGGCTAGATGATATGCTTGAACTTTTTGTTGATAAGTGACACACATTCCTGTCCTGCATTCATTCTGATGTGTTTGACCCAAGGGCGTAGGTTTGGTCTCAGCTTTGGTAAGGACCAGGGGTGACCTGACTCTGAAAAGACCCAAAGAAAAGACCCAAAGAAAAGACCCAAAGAAATCCTATCTTACTCTGAGAGGCTTTGCTTTAATAGTACAACTCTGCTAAAACTGCATACGTTACTACATTGGTTGCACGTGTAACTAAATTTACTGAGATAACTTTAATATGTACGTACCTACCTAATACAATCAAAATAGCAAGCTAAAATCCATGATGTCAAAAAACCCTGAGGTCCTTCATAGTGCAGTAATAATTCATCTGTTTTAACAGGTATTTTCTGATCATTTACATGAGCCAATAGCAATAACTATAATACCCACATTATGATCACACACAGGGCCGGACTGGGAATCAGGCCACATACATTCTCATGGTTACTGTATCTGCATGGAGGCAAGGAAAAACTCCCTGAGATGACAAGAGAAAAAACCTTGAGAGAAACCAGACTCAAAAGGGAACCCATCTGCATTTGGGTGACACAGATAGTGCAGTTATAAATGAAAGTTTAGTTATAGTTATAAGTCTCTAACCTGATTCATGGTTTCTACATCTGTCTATTATGTTTTGTTCTATAGACTCAGATGTGTCTCAGATAAGACTCCAAGAAGGGGGGGGGGGTATATCAGTATATGCTTTATATACTAAATGGCTCAATCTTAATGATTTGCCTGACTTGTTACATAAAAACCCCCTAAATCAGATCCACACTTGTTTAAATATAATGTATGGTCATGAAATGAATAAGCAATTGCCTAACCTGAAAAGCACAAGCATCAAAACATATCTTTATTCTTAATGCTTAAAAGTCACAAATAATCCCACTGTTGTGAACTGATTGGGAAAACTGTACAGCTAGTTAAGGCCATCTGGTTTTTACACGACTGACCTGTCGCTCCCTTGCTAAATAAATCAGTCATTTCTCTCCCTCTTCGCACCACCTCTCCTCTTCTTCTCCATGTCTGTAAGATGAACTGAACACAGACTCTCCAGCTGAACTGAGCACATGTGAACGGTTAATCAGTGTTTATTTACCTCCAGTGTTGGCCAATCTACTTGTAAAATGTAGTGTGCTAAGCTATCAGTTACTCAACAATAAATTACGCTTCACTACACAAAAGCTACCACCCATAGAAATATAGCAAGCAAAATCTGGAAAAAAATTGGTTTACTACTCAGAAGCTACTTCATGTTGTAGCAACCTAATGCCAGATCAGTGCAAAATGACAGTCAGGTACACTGGTTAAAACATTTCTTGAAGAAGAGCCCATGGTCTAACAGTGTAGACACTGCATTATTTGAAGCATTGAGACATAAATCAAAGCTACAGTCTTACTGCTGGGAATAAAACAAAAAAGTGATTTGCCTACTATTACGTGATAAGTGATATTATTATTCTGTGATAAGGAATGTAACAGCTACAGTATCTCTAAGATTATCAACAGGCCAATAGATAAATGCTGATGTAAAATAGTTGTACAGAAGCACTTGGCCACATTGATTTTGTCAAAGTAGCTCTCGGAGAAAAAAAAGGTTGGAGACCCCTGGCCTAGGACCTGGAACATCACTCTGAATAGACTCTCAATAACTGGAGCCTATTGATAAAAACACATGTGTATATGTTCATCTCATTTCACAATGATCAAAACTACATGTAAGCTTTAAAAACATTTTGACCAGAGACGGTGGATAAACGATCTTATACAGGCTCGTACTTTTGTAGACTAGTTTCCCTTCTGCTAGTCAGAGTTAACATCCGTTACATGACGTTATTCCCTCGTTTTCACTCATTTCTAACACTTGAAGTCAAACTGGAGCTTATTATTTTGCACACACACATTTCATTATAGCCTACTGCAGTAGGGAAATGAACGAGTCACCTGAATGTGGCTTCTTAGGTTGGTGTTAGATGTACGGTGGCCAGAAGTCCGGCTTTTGGTCGGACAGTCCGCTTTTTCTGCTCCCTGTCCCCCGTCCGGCTCAGTGCCTGGACGGACACCTATTAGACCTCCTTTTGGAGGACAGCTGAGGTTGTATGTGACAAATCTCTTTTTGAATGAATCGGATCACATCGCCATGTTATCTTCTAACTCACCGAGCAGCTAACCGCAGAAAAGCCGCCCTCTAAATGCTAGTTCATTAGTACGGAACACTGTGAAAATGGTGAAAAGAAAAACGACTTACGGTTCGGAGTGGTCAACACAACACGCTTTCATTTCAAAAAGTAGTTCAGATGAATTCCACACTGATGCCGACGTGATGTAGACATTAGCTTGGAAGGAAATGGTGCTATTGAACGCCACGCTGATACAGACAAGCACGAGCAAAACATCCGGAGTGCAGGTACATCACCTGTGGCATCCTTTTTAGTACTACATGCTCACCACTGAGCGACAAAATATCTGCTGCTCAACTTTTTCAAGTTTTTTCCCCTTAATATTCTGCTGTCATGTCCTCCTTTTGGTGCTATGATGGCCGCTCTAGTTAGATGTCTTAGACGTCGACAGCAGTTTCTCACTCTCCTGTTTCTTCCTCCATCATCTTGTGCTGTGCGCGTGCGTGCGTGCGTGCGCGCGCGTGCCGCTCTCGGCAGGTCTGCCGGTTCCTCCGCAGTACGCATGCGCATGTTTCGATAGACGCACAAGCAAAAGAGTCAGAAGAGTGGACAGAGTGTGAAGGACAGGTCTTAGACAACAAGTTAGGAAGATAAAGTGTCAAAGCAACAGACAAACATGGGCAGCATGCTTATATCTGAGGTGGAAGAATGACATGGTATACAATACAGCTCTACACCATGAATGATTAAAATAAATAGAAACATGTTTTAGACCAAACATTATCAACACTACTGTAAAACAATGTCTCACACGTCCACTTCACTTCAGTTCAGCACCTTGCTCAGGGGCACCTCAGTCGTGTCTTGCCCTGTGCAGGGATCAAACCCGGGACCTGCCGGTCACATGACCGGTTTCCTGTATAAGAGTATGACTGTGGTGTTTATAAAGAAATTGGCGGGTAACTTTTACTGAGCATATTAGAGAATCTGATAGAGTTTTGTCTTGAAACCCAGCAGCTTTCATTATGGCAATGACACAGCAGCCGAACCCATCAAAGGCCAACCCAAACACCGGCAACACAGTGATCAGTAAAAATGCGTGGGATCGAGTGGAGGAATCTCAGTGTGGCACAGAGGCAACCCTTCTACACAGAGTCATGGAGACTTGAGCAGGAACCCAGTGAGAAATTCCCTGGTCAGGTGCACATGGTTTTCAAACAGGTCAACCCTCAGACTTTTTGATGTTTTTATGCTCCTTGTTGAATTATTCCTTAAACCTCTGAAAAATTCCTTAAACCTCTACTGTAGATTATGTGTTTCAGCCCAAAAAAGACAAAGAGGACCAAAAAAGAAGTACCACCTCAAGACACTACATCTAATGCTGCACAACCCGTAGGCCTGGAACAGCCTCAGATTTCTGTCTTTCATGACACCAACTCACCTCATTCCTCATCGATATTTTACACTTTATATTTTATAGATAGTGTGTAGGTTATCGTTTACAGTTCATAGATAGTTTATAGTTTATAAATAGTGTTAAGATTATAGTTTATAGTTTATAGATAGTGTATAGTGTATAGGGTTTAGTTAGTAGATTTTGAGGTTAAGTTAGCTTTTAGGTCGTTAAGTTAGTTTTAGGTTTAGGTTAGTTAGATGTCATCATTGTATGCGGTCAATCTTCATCCTTCATACCTTGTCCCTGCTGTGGAGTAAGTTCAGCTCAGTAAGCAGAGTTCACTCCGCCTACCGCCGCAGGGA
>JAOVVF010031986.1:317-11437 GCA_028565595.1 Duopalatinus emarginatus | reverse complement strand
GCGTCACCGTATCGGCGACACCCTCGTCCGTCCAATCGGAGTACTCCGTGTACGTGCTCTCCATGTCTGCGTATCACAGAGGCCTGATTAGTGTACATGCAATGACTTTTCCACCTTAAGAAACTGGTCTCCCACCGGACACATATTGGTTTTGGCACCGCTCTGTGTGATTTATACGGTTTTGTTTCACCCTCGTACGCGGTCTTATGACTTGAGGGTCATATGAAACAAATCAGGCTGCTGCAGCCATACAGGAACACCGATTTCCTAGAAAAAGGAAACACGAGCCAAGCAGCTCGGGATCATAATGTCTTTTGGCTTTGTTCGATGAGAGAAGGAGCGTTTCTGGCTTTGTCTTTTATTCTCATCAACACACACACACACACACACACACACACACAGCCGGTCCATCTGGACAGGCGCAGGTGGAGTGGGTGGGCAGCTCTTGGCTCCTTGTAGCGCATGCGCGTGTGTTAAAGCACAGAAAAGACCGGACGTTTTTGATTTCTGGTTTTCACACAGAAAATGCCGGCGTCGTCGCGGCATGTTCCAATTCCAACGACGTTCCCAGACCGTAAACTGGGAAGCTGGTGCTTTGTACTTCTTAGGGCTGTAACTGTAGCTCTGTTTGGGTGTCTGGGCCTTCTTTATTATTTCATTACTCTCTCAGACAGAAGATGAACCGACACTAAATATGTGGAAGGTATTATAAAGGCGGACGGGAAGGCAGTGATAAAAGGTGTGTGTGTGTGTGTGTGTGTGTGTGTATGTATGTGTGTGTGTATGTGTGTATTCAAGAGCTCCATCTTTACCCATTAGAGGAATGGCGAGCTGCCTTCTGAAGAGACTGTGGATCCTTTCGAGCTGCCCATTCAGTTGCTCCTGTTGCTCAGGATTCGAGACGCTGCCAGGAGGAGGCTGGAACAGATAAGCAGATCGGGTCACCGGTGAAGAATTCCGGATTCTTCACATAAATCCCGCTGTTTTGTCCTGCGCCTCGAACTTGCATGGCACGAGCAACGGCGAGTACCTGGAGTGTGGACAGGATGGCGATTTCGAACTCGCGGAAGGCCTCCCACAGCGCGGCTCCTTTGGTCACGTGCAAACCCACGGCGGTCAGCGCCCTCTCGAAGATCGCGCGCACCCGCTGGATGCCTCCCGCCGCCCCCATGCCGCCTATAGAGTACTGCGCGTACTCTAACCATATATCGGGACCTGTCAGGGGGGAAAATGGCGAAAGGCAACAAGATAACTTGTGCTCCCAAAGAGCAGTAGATCCTCCTCATCCTCCTTCACCCTCGTCTACAGTGTCACATTATTTCTGCCTTAAAAAAAATACAAAATCATTTCTATTTTTGTTTGTCTGCTGTCTGGGTAATGACGGCTTCCCCCTTTAGGGGTCGTGTTGCACTTTCTACAGCAGAGAAGCCTTCCAGTATTTTTTTTTTTTTTTTTAAGAAACCCACCAATAACATCTGCTCCATTACAACAATGACTCATGGATTTATTTCATTTTTTTATGATTTTAATGGAATCTCACCACAGATGTCTTTTTCCCTGATTAGAAACTCGAACTACGGAACGAAATGTAATATCATAAATCCACAGACAATTTATTAAAGGATTTAATAGGTCAGTTATACGGGACGTGCCAGCTGCGCTCTTTAAGTGCCAGATGGGGTGAAAAGAAAGCCATGAAAATGTAAAAACCGAACGAGTTTGTTCATTCAGACATTAAAAAAAAAAAAAAGAAAACACACTTACAGATGTAGTCTTTTACAGCTTTCTCGAAGAGATCGTAGATTTTCTCGCGCTCCGCCTCGTCACCCTCCGTCAGGCCGATTTCGTCTTTCAGCCAGTCCAGCCAGATCTCTGTTCAGCCAATCAGAACAAGTAGATTCCACTCAGTGTCGATCAAAACGGTTGGCGAATACTTTTTCTCAGACAGGTGATCGTGGGCGTGTCAACAGGACCAACGTTTTAGAGTTGGAAATGCAAAGGTCAAACGTCTACAAACAACAATAGTGCACTAGCATACTGAAATGAATGGGATAAAAAAAAATAATAGATGAAAACTATTGTGGTAGATGAACGAGTGTGTGCGTCTGAAAGAAGAAGAAAAGAAAAAAAATCCTGTGCGTCACCATTTTAGAGTTTGAGCGGTCCACATCTCAGATTGACATAATTTTTAAATGAATATTGATTCCCTAACAGAACGAATGGGACCAAAAAAAGGGGGATTAAAATGGGTATGAGGGGTAAAACGAGTGCACTTGGTCAAAAGCGTTACACATGCCTGGGTGTCGTCAACAGGACGATCGATTTTAGTGTTAATGTCGTGTCAGGATCTCAAAAATTGAATGGAATAGTTCAAATAAAAAAAAAAAAAGATTGTTTGTTTGTTTTTATTTACAGCCATTTCAGCAACTCTTGACTACATCCAGCTATATAACACATCCATTTATACATACATGTATACACTTACATATATTTAGAATTCTGTTACCCAAAGCTAATATTCCCATATTTAGAGGTACTCATTGTCCTTGGCCAGATTATTCATTCAAATACATGTGTGTCGTTCCGTTCTTTTTCGTTTACATAGTTTAATCCAAACAATTATTGTCTTATTGTGTCATATGTTTGTAATTTTGTCAGTGAGGAATTTTAGTAGTTTTCCTGGTGCTGTTCGTTTAAAGATTTGTGGTAATGCTCTACAGTTAAAATGTCTTCGCCTGTATTCCTCTATTACTGGATGGTTTAATAGTACATGTTTAATTGTTAGCGTATTTCAACATTTGGTACGTTTTGGTATTTCATCTCCAGTGAGGATGATTCATTGTGTCAGTTCTGAATGACCTGTATGACGTCATGTGATTATTGTCTGGTCTCTTCTGGTTAAAGTGGTCCAATTTGGTCTTGGTCCAACTTATTATTGTTTAGTTTGTCCCGCATTTCCTGCCATTTACTTCATATATATAATATATAAAAGTTCACGATCGGTCGTAGGTCTAAAGGAGGAACGGGTTCTTGTTTGATTTCTAGTTCCAGAGCTTTTTTTAGCAGCCATATCCGCTCGCTCATTTAACAACGATTCCACAACGTCCTGTTGTCCAACAAAATATTATATCGTAGTTCTGTTCTGTCAGATGGTTCGCTCTGAGTGGTAGATTTGTTATTACGTTGTCTGTTTTTTAAGATTCACTGCCATCAGACAAGTTTTTGAGTCTGTACAGATTAGGGAGTGTGTTTGTTTACTGTTCTCAACGAGTTCTAAAGCTCACATCTTACATGAATGTTCCTCCAACCGTAATTTGGCGTCTCTACACGTGTGTGGCGGTGCATTGTCCTTTTGGGAGTATAGTGTTCACATATCGGAGACGTTGTGTACTGTAGATGTACCAGGAGTCCCATAGAACGCTATCTATTAAGGAGCCACTGCCAGGCTGTGTATTGTGCTGTTTTTCTGACACTTCAGCGCAGATATGACTCAAACGTTTTACCGTTCGTGACAAATCGCTAAGAAATCTCTGCTAAAGAGCAGCCTGCCCTAAAAACAAATCGTTCTGCAAAGTAACAAAGGAGCAGCCGTGACAATGGATTACAGTGAGGCAGACGCGTGAACAGCACAAAAGCGAGCACGCTCCGGACAAATGAAGACTTACATAACCAAATCCGTTCGCACTACAAAATGTTCCGTTTTATTATTTGCTGTAATTTGGTTTTGGAATGAAATAAAAGTTTTGATGCGTGTAATATAAAAGAGCTTTGAGACGTTATATGGACAAAAGTATTAGGACACACGTCTTAATCATTAAATTTAGTTTTTTTTGAAGCCCAATTGCCTCATGTGTATAAAATCCAGCACCTAGCCATGCAGTCTGTCTTTACACACCATCAACAAACCGGTTCGGAACATTTCATCCCATCACAATCAACTGTG
This sequence comes from Duopalatinus emarginatus, assembly GCA_028565595.1. Taxonomy (NCBI): domain Eukaryota; kingdom Metazoa; phylum Chordata; class Actinopteri; order Siluriformes; family Pimelodidae; genus Duopalatinus; species Duopalatinus emarginatus. Next base: position 7,494 of record JAOVVF010031986.1, on the reverse strand, counting down.
AGTGGTTTTATCAAAAAGTGTTTAAAAACCACAGCGAATCAGCCAATGAAGTGTCAGCACATATAAAAGGTACACCATGCGGTCGCCGAGTACTGAGGGGCATAGTGTGTTACATTCACCAACATGTGGTGGACTTAATAACTGAGTTTCAAAATTCCTTTAGCATCAACATCAGCACAAAAACTTTGTCTGCGTCCGAAATGGCTTGAACACTACCTACTAGTTTGGAGCGAGTATATACTATTTAACCGCTAATCTAGTGTACAATTCTCGTATAGGAGCATGTAGTACGTACACCACCTCGGACGCACTCGATCCGCCATCTTACCAACAACCGCTTAAGTTCCCACACAATTATTTAGTTTAATTAACTTTAAATTTGGTTTGTAATTAAAAATGTTCCTTAGCTCCGCCTACACTGATAATGATAAACTCTCTCCGTCTCGTTTACAAATAAAACAGGCTCTCGGTTCGCTCGCAGTGCATTATGGGATATGTCAGGCTCGGATAGTGTGCTGGCGGAGCGCACTAGAAAATCTCTCCCAACCTAGTAGGACATTCGGGAACCTTTAATATACTACCTGTTACATACTAGGTATTCAGACGCACTACATCGTGTCACATACTAGATTTGCATACTAACTAGTACAGGAGTATGGCATTTCGGACGCAGCCTTGGTCTAGCATCAACATCAGCACAAAAACTCTGAACACAGGTAGCTTCTTGGCAGGGATTTCCATGGCTGATCAGACGCATGCAAGATTTACATCATCAAGCACAATGCCAACCATCAGATGGAGCGGTGAAAGTCAGACCTGTGAAAGGACTCTGGAGCAGTGGAAAAATGTTCCGTCGAGTTATGAGTCACGCTTCTCTAGCCGAGTCTGGGTTTGGCAAACGTTAACCTATTGGAAAACGTTACCTGTCTGACTGCACCGTGGAGGCGGGACAATGCTATGGGGTTGTTTTTCAGGGCTCGGTCTAGACCCATTAGTTCTAAGGTATTTTTGGACAGCTGTGTACTTCCGACTTTGTGGGAACAGTATGACAGTCCAGCATGACTGCGGCCCAGTGCACAAAGGTCCAGAGTCATGGTTGGGTTAGTTTGGTATGGAAGAACTTAGCACAAAAACAATTAAACGTTTCATAAAAACAAATTCAGACCTTCAGTAAGAGGGAAGAGCTCGCTCATCTTCTGCCGGGCCTTGCGCAGTCTGTACAGCTTCCCTTCCTGCCTCAGCAGCTTGATCAGGTCCACGTGGCAATTGTAATCGAAGGCATTGATCGACAGCTGCAAGGGGGCATGAGAAAGAGAGCGGACGTTAGTGGGAAAACATTGTAACCGAATGCAGACTTCTCAATAAACACGCTGGTTATAAATGTCGAGGCCTGTTACCTACGATTTCCAATTTTTAAATTAATAACCTATACTGAAGTGGCAGAAAACTGGTACACCAGTCAAAAACTTTTCTGTAGGCAACGAACACCATGATTCCTGCAGAACGGCCCACAGTTCTGAGTGACTTGGATGGGAATGGCAAAACTCGGATTAGACGGGTGTTCCTCTAACAATAATTTGGTGTCTCTGGTGTCCTGTTTGGAGGAGGCCAGACTCATTGGAATTAATGGAAGACTTCAACTGGGTGTAAAATTACTTGAGAACATTAGTGCGCTACGGGACATTAGGAAAGACAGAGGACACAGTGAGACGCAGTCACCTCTGTAGTAATAGTAATACAGCATTAATGTGGCAAATATGAAATATAACATTTATTGAGTAGGCAGATTCACTCCAACCCAACTAATTTTATCAGGTTCTTTCTTGTTTAGTTTAGTAAATTTGTGCGCTAACATGTTTCCGTATAGATGAACCAAACTATAACAATCCCAAAAGGTTTCAGTAAGGCTCATTTTCTTTATTATACAGTCATGGCTGAAAGTTTTGGCAACCCTGAAGTATTTCTCGCAGAAAATTATTGCAATTACACGTTTTGTTAAACACGATTATTTCCATTGTGAGGAAAAGCAAACCTCCAAAAACGAATCGGACAAAATCCCTGGCACCTTTTCAAAATCGTAAGCAAATAACTTTGTTTCAAGCATGCCTGAGGACTTGAGAACCGAAATTATGGAAAAAATACCAACAATCTCAGGTCCATCTTGATGTTCCGCAACATAATCAAGAAGTTTACAACCCACGGCCCTGTAGCTAATCTCCGTGGATGTGGACGGAGGAGAAAAACTGATGAAAGGTTGCAACACATGACGGTCCAGATGGTGGATAATCAGCCCCAATCAGGTTCCAAAGTAATTCAAGTTGTCCCGCAGACTCAGGGTGCATCAGAGTCAGCATTAACTATCCTATATTAACTATATGTGAAAGAAATGGAACGCTATGGCAGGAGACCCAGGAGGACCCCGCTAGAAAAAAAAAAAACGTCTTGTTGACAGATGAAACCAGAATCATCAAATACCCACAGTTAAATATGGTTTAGTGTGGATGTTTTGCTGCCTCAGGCACTGGCATCACAAAATCTGAAAGGGTTTGGGTCCTGGGTCAAGAAGAATGACCGCAAACATACTTCAGAAAGCACCACTTCAAACATGGACAAACAAAGCACTGAAGAGATCTGAAGTGGTCAGCAAATGAGTCCGGATCCAAATCCCATTAAAATCTGTGGAGAGATCTTGAAGTTGCTGGGAAGAAGGCACCCTTTAAATATGAGCAACCTGGAGCAGTTTAAAAAAAAAAAAAAAAAAAAAAAAAAAAGAAGTGGTCCAAAACTCCAGTTGAAGGGTGTAAAAAGCTTGTTGATGGTTATAGGAAGCAACTAATTTGATTTTTTTTTTTTTTCCAAACAAATATGAAGTTAAGGGGGTTAATAATTGATTCCAGATTTTTTTTTGGGAATTTAGTGTGAAATTATATATTTTTTTTTAAATCTTGTTTTTGTGTGATGTTCCAATTGAATATGTAATGTAATTCCAATACACGTCATTGAAATAATTTTTTTAGAATACTTCGCTTTCTAGAGGGTGCCAACACTTTCGCCCACGACTGTATACGTGTATAATGAGAAATAAAAAAAAAAATGTTTTTATATGTAGTGACAGCAATGAAAATGAGCTTCTTTCACATTATTCTTTTTTTTTTAGATAGACTGCTGATGTTAAACCTTCCAGTAATGCAGCTCAGACACTGCAGCGCCTCAACTGGCATAAACCCACTTTACACTTCTGTCTTTTAAACAGCGCTGAAACATTTTGCCTATCACAGGTGCCTATGATTGGCAGGCCAGACAGTGTATGCCAGCCCTCCCTCCCTCCCTCCCTAAAACCACGACCAGTTCTACTCTTTGCACTGCTGGTTACAGATCACTGTGACTTCACCTTGGATTAAAATTCACAGGATGATGACCATACATACCATACGACCAGGCTTCTGATTTGATCTGCAAATAATAATACCCGTGAAGGACAAAGACTGCAAAGAGTCGTGATTAGACCCTGTTCAGTTCACGCTCCAAACACAGCCTTCTGTCCGAGACTAATCAGACACTCGCTGGTTTCGCTTTTGTTTACTGAAACCTGAAGCGCGCGTAAGGGCATGACGAAATCGCCGTGTCGCCAAGAACAGTTTGCAAACGGTCGTTAAATGCAGCCTCGGAAGGATGCAGCCCCTGAATTGGAGGTAGCGCGTGATTATTCTCCGACGCCCTGATGTTGGGAATCAAAAGTGTAAACAGGGTCATGGTCGACATGAACTTTGAGTCTTATGGTTATTCTAAAAATATCCACACGCTGCCCCGGTGGCCAGTTTTTGTTAGTGGCCTTATTTCCTGTTTGGTTCACAAAAAGCTGCGCTGGATGAGACAGGGCGATATAACGACATGTGCCAAGTTACTGCGTCACTGTAAAACAGACCACAAGCCTAATCGATGCGGTTTTGAATCAGACAGCAGTGGCTGGAATAATGTCTCTGATGCTCAGTCAATCAGACACACACACACACACACACACACACGCACACTCACGACTTCATCCTCCGCTGTTCTGTGTATACAGGTATTAGTGCACCTCAGTGATAAAGTCAGCAGGAACTACAGCTAAGGAAATATCAGATGAGTGACTCAGACACGTTCATGCATAATACACTACGAATCTCAAACCTCATTGGTTGCTGGACATGTGAGGAAAGGACCATTTACGTCTGCTCTACCGCACACGCTGATCAGCCGTAACTCACCCATCAGCTCTGACTCATCACGGCACGGATTCTACAAGACCTCCGACACCAAGACGTTAGCAACAGAGCCTTCTGTGGGTACCGGACCAGATTGTCCAGGGTCTAGTCTTCACCCCTGTGCACATCAGGACACCTGGTGTCCTTCCTTGGACCATCTTTGGCAGAGGTATTAACCACTGTATACTGGGCCACACCCTTGAAGACCTGCTGTTTTGGAGACGTCCCTTGTCTAAGTGGCTCAGATTCAGTTTTCCTAGCACTTTAGTGTATAGTGGGTTTGATACATATATATTAAAGAGGCGATGTGGGCAAGTGTGTTCACTGCCCCCTAGTGTTAACGCAGAGGTCACATTCCTCACAACAGATGCACTATTGATACAGGGGCGGAGCTTCATAAAAAGGGGCGGCGATCATTCAAATATAATATAAAAAAACTTAAGACTAACGATACCTAATGCACCCTAGGGACGGGAGGTCAGAAAAAGCTGTACCGTATTTTGACCTTATGCGTAGGGAACCGGTCATGTGACCGGACGGTGTCGGGTTCGATTCCCGGACACGACTGAAGTGCTTTTGAAGTGCAAGACACCTAACCCCTCAACTGGCGAGTGTGTTTACTGCCCCTTAGTGTTCACAGGTGTGTGTGTGTGTGTGTGAGCAATCACAGTAGATACGCTCTAGATTCAGGGGGCGGGGCTTCATAAAAAAAAAAAAGAGGGGCCAAGAATAAAATATACATAAGTCTACATTAATATTATACACATATATAATATATAATAAAACGAACTACACTTTAATGTACATGTAAATGTTGTTTGTTCTCCACAGGACGACTTATTTCTACATTTTTAACGCGGTATGCAAATGAGCGTCATGAATATTAATGATATGCAAATGAGGGGACGCCAGGCACCGCCCCTCGTGACAACAATGTTCAATACAGCGTGGTTCATTCTCTATAGAAACCTGTTCACTGTACTGACTGGTTCATCTGATTCAATATATATTAAACCAGCCGATCTGGCCGGATCCTATAATTATTATTATAACTGTTATTATTATTATTATTAGTGAGAAGCTGTGCTGTGCTGTACGCCCACAGCCATGGCGCGCAGTTTGACTCCGTCACAAGCCTCTTCTTCTCCTGCGTACTAAAGTCTAACTGCCCTCATACACCAGTTTAGCCCTAATGCTAACTAGCGCGTTGATACGCTGGTGCTAACCAGCAGCCATCTCCTTCTCGACCGTCTTGAACGCGTCCACAGCACGTCAAAACTCCCAGTACGACTTGTTCCATCTGCCCAACTGCGCACCACGGCTAGCTAGCGCGCTAGCTGGCCATTCATTCCTGCTTTAGCTTAGCTTAGCTTAGCCTAGCTTATCGCAACTGACCTGCTCCTCCAGGCGCTGGATCTCTGCCTCGTTTTCCCGCTCGTCCTCGGACGTGTCGTCGTCGTCGTCCTCCTCGTCCTCATCTTCAGAGTGTTCAGCACCCATCCCTTCTTCCTCCCCCGACTCCATTTCTCTCTCCATCTCCTCGTCTTCTTCCTTGATCTCGGCTAACAACGTCTCCGCGTCGTTCCCAGTTGCCGCCATGTTTCAGGGGATCTGCCTGGTAACAGGATGCGCTCGCGCCTGGTCCAATGAGCTATACGTATAGAAAGACTATGGTGTGTGTGTGTGTGTGTGTGTTTCTGAACCCGTGTGTCATGTAATGTTCACTTTATAAACACTACAGGACCCTCATGAACCATCCTGTCGGTCTTAACACTGATGTGATAACTCCGTTCAACGGAGGTTTAAACAGCGCCCGGGAGTCGACCGCGAAGAGTCGAAACACGAGGAAGCCAAGCTGTGGAGTCGACTCTCTAAATGATTCACTGTGTATATGTGCGCGTGAGAGAGGGAGAGACTTCACCTGTATTGTGTGATTTTTTATTATATTTATATATTGTATTCTTTTTTTCTTTATATGTGTGTGTGTGTGTAAATCTGTTTATTTTTGTTGTTTTATATTGAAATTGAAATTTACTGTTTTTAAAAATAAAAGGCACAATAAATAAAACAAAAAATAAATAAATAAATAAAAACAGTAGAAATCTACATAATGCTATGAAACAAAATAAAATAGCAAAAATACAAAAAGAGTATACACATAACAAAATAAAACATAAAAAGAGTATACACAACAAAATAAAACATATCCAGATGTTTGTGTTTAAGATACTTTCTTCATATCCATATTTTTGTGTTTGAGATACTTTCCTCATGTCCAGATGTTTGAGATACTTTCTTCATATCCAGATGTTTGCATTTGAGATACTTTCCTCATATCCAGATGTTTGCATTTGAGATACTTTCCTCATATCCAGATGTTTGCATTTGAGATACTTTCCTCATATCCAGATGTTTGTGTTTAAGATGCTTCCCTCATATCCAGATGTTTGAGATACTTTCCTCATATCCAGATGTTTGTGTTTAAGATACTTTCTTTATATTCATATTTTTGTGTTTTTTATATACTTTCCTCATATCCAGATGTTTGAGATACTTTCCTCATATCCAGATGTTTGAGTTTGAGATACTTTCCTCATATCCAGATGTTTGTGTTTAAGATACTTTCTTCATATCCATATTTTTGTGTTTGAGATACTTTCCTTATATCCAGATGTTTGAGCTACTTTCCTTATATCCAGATGTTTGTGTTTGAGGTACATTCCTCATATCCAGATGTTTGAGTTTGAGATGCTGTCCTCATATCCAGATGTTTGTGTCTGACATGCTTTCCTCATTTCCAGATGTTTGTGTTTGAGATGCTTTCCTCATATCCAGATGTTTAAGTTTGAGATGCTTTCCTCATATCCAGATGTTTGTGTCTGACATGCTTTCCTCATTTCCAGATGTTTGTGTTTGAGATGCTTTCCTCATAT
>JAOVVF010031985.1:0-11438 GCA_028565595.1 Duopalatinus emarginatus | reverse complement strand
AGTGTTCACTGGTGTGTGTGTTTCACTGCACGGATGGGTTAAATGCGGAGGTCACATTCCTTCTGTGTGCAAAACATGGTAAGGCAAAATATTTCACTTTCATAGACGTTAGGTTGAACATAGCATTATTTTTCCATAAACCCCTACAGGAGTGATTAAGATTAAACCACGGTTAAAGAAATGTCCGTCCACATGTCATACGATTGGTCTAAAGAGCCAACTTACAGAACCAACTATTTTTATCAAAGATACACCACAACACCAAGCTCTTTTCTTCATATACGCTATTAATCCTATCTTCTTAATATAGCGCGAGACTTATTGCGGAGTCATTCATGATGGAGATTGTGACAGGAATTCAATAAGATGAGTGCTTTTTTTCCCTCCGCTGGCTGACTGACTGATCGTCCACAGGAGGTTGTTGTCATCTTCTGTCAGTGCATGCTGTAATAAATATTCCCAGGATCATTAGGCATATAGTGATTTACAGTGACCTGTTTAAGATCCCTCAGGCGATGAGAGCAGAGAGAAACAGTGCAGTGAAGGAGTGAAGGTTAAGGTTTAGAGAATTGTAGAGAGAGAGACGTGATGGATGTAAAAGTTGTGTGCTTTTGTTTATTGATTGTCCTTCTAGACATCCAATTTATTTAATTTCTAGGTTGGGTTTCAAACACTTGAGAGCATCAGACTTTGTGTGTGTGTGTGTGTGAGAGAGAGAGAGAGCGAGAGAGAGAGAGAGAGAGAGAGAGAGAGAGAGAGAGAGAGCGAGAGAGGTTAAGTGTTTAATGATGCATGAAAGAGTGCAGCTGTTCAGAACAGAACCATATTAGAAAATAAAGTGCGTTGTGTATTTACACTATACAGTATGTGCATATCTAAACGAGAGTGTATAAGAGTGTGTATACATCTTTATCTGTTTGCTTAATCATAAACCAACATCTTCATTTGGATAATCGTAACCACAAAGAGAGAACCACAAAGCTTACAAGATTTATAGTTTATCCTGTTAAGTCCACTCCAACAAGATTAGAAACTACAGCAGTGTGGTTGGTGTGGTCGAGGGACTCGGTATTTCAGGCAGACATATTTCATTTCATGTGTTATACGTGTGATGAAATAATAAAAGAAATACACCTTCTTCTGAAGCAGCCCTTTAAAAAACATTGCAGAGGATTGCAGAGGAAAAGGAAAAGAGATCAGTGGGAATAAATAAATACATAAATACATTCCATGCAACCCCTGGTACCATGTATATATATATATACTGGGTCAAAGCAGAGACATAAATATTATAAATATATAAGTGGATATGCCTTCAATCTACTCCATTTGTACGTTTTCCAAAAACTTACAATACAAAACGTTGTACATGGTTTTTAAAAATAACCCTTGACATTCCCAAAATGTCACTCAGCACAACTGTCCTCCATCCTCTTCACGGAATAAAACATTAAGAAAAAAAGCTTAAAATTTACTGCTTTGGCATAATTGTACAAATATAATGTGTGAGATATTAAATGATATTTCATCAGATGTGTTTTTTAATATTAATAATATTCAAGACACTTTCAGTCCCAATTTTCACAATCTTCATTTGTCATTCAGTACAACGTTAATAAAGACCCGTATTTTGAAATGAGATCAAGTTACTGCAGTCAAGCGACCAGTTGTAACAGCCAAGTAAGACCCCTTGGGACCTTTCAGCACACACAAATGTTCAGTATATTTCAACAGTATTTGATAAAAATGTCTTTTGACTGACATTAAAGTACATTAAAGAACAAAACTGAATGTCATTCAGTACAACATAAAAAATCTAAAATCTAAAACATCTGCAGTTACTTTTGTATACAGATAAAGTTATTAACATTTACAGAAATGTTTTTGAGCTTAGTTCACTGTAAAATGTGCTAAAGTAAAATATCTGTCATTCAGTACAACAGTCATTCAGTGCATCAGAATTTCATTGTTGCACTAAATTGTACAATGATACTGTTATACTGACTTCTTAATATTTTTTATATTTCGAAATGCTGAGGAAAAAGTAAATATTTACGAAGGTGACACATTTGTGCACAATATCAAAAAAGAACAAAAAAATCCTATACTTTAACTATTTTATTTTTTTGGTACTTGGAATAACCAGTTCGTCTTTCGTCCATGTATATATATATATATATAAACGCCACCTATACACATCATTGGTTGCCCCGCCAGTGCATATATAAAGCGATGCACATGTATGGTAGCTGCGATACCTGCCATGCCATTGGATCCCTGGTACATCTATTAACTTCTCTGACAGGTGAACACTATGTGTGCCTCCTTTCTGATGAACACCTGTTCATTTCCTGCATTCATTCTGATGGGTTTGGCCTCTTCCAACTGGAAAATGAGCCATGGAGTCCATGCCCTAACATATTTCTGCAGTCCTTCTTTAGGGGACCTACCAAGTATTGGACCAGTTTTTTTTCTGCCACTTCAGTGTATATATACAGTATATATAAACCACCATATATAAAGCACAGAACCACTGATAGGTGAAGTGAATGACTTGATTATCTCATTAGAGTGGCACCGGTCAAGTGGTGGAATATATTATGCAGCAAGTGGACAGTCAAATGTGTTGGAAACAGGAACAAAAATGGCAATTGTAAGAATCTCATGGCCAAATTTTGATGGCTGGACAACTGGGTCAGAGCATCGCCAAGACAGCAAGTCATATGGAATGTTCCCAGTATGCAGTGGTTAATATCTACCAAAAGTAGTTCAAAGAGGGACAAATGACAGGTGCCCAAAGCTCACTGATGTGTATAGAGGTGAAGGCCAATCCTACAAATTTTACAGTGAGCAATATTAGTGCCTTAGTGCCTTAGCAACTGAGTCCAAATGATGTATTCACCCAAACACACATTAGGGCACACTGCACACACTCTCAGGCACTGCATTTTCACTCATCATTATTTCCGTACACAGCACACAGTCACATGCTGACGGAGCTCCCAGCAGTCGTAATGACGTCTGTATTTCTTCCGTGCAGCAGTTCGCCATGTGGCTGAAACACACACTGCTTGTGACGGGACATCATCACAGCTCACACAGGGACAAACACCATTTATAATGCATGTGTTTTCTCCCTCACATGCACGCTGCCCTCGGGAAAAAATGTCATCTTTTAAATTACTGAGAAAATGGTTTGTTCATGTAACACTAGGTTGGTTTTATAAGTGTGAGTGAGTTTTGTGTTTGTGTGTGTTTATTGTGTAATTGGTGTCATTAGTGGAAAGCGTGTCAGTGCTTATTCTTTTATGACTGGTATAATTGTGTGCTTAGTCGTTAAAGTCATAATACAAATGAATAATTATGCAAATATGTCATTTGTATTAAAATAAAATATTTTCTTCTTAGTTGGCTTACTGGGATGGAATCAGATCAGGGTTGAATCAGAGATAATTTAATGTGTCATGTTGATAAGATGTCAATGTCATCTAGCATACTATAATATATTTCATTTAAATATATTAAAATGTTTCATTTTCTTCACCCTTGTCCTGTCGTTCACTTGTTACCCGATTGTGTTCACCTGTATTGTGTTGGTCCTTGATTAGTTGTTGTTTTACATCCTTTAGTATAAGCGTCATGGTCACAGCAAGAGCTCATTTTCCCATTTACCATGTTAATAACATTTCAGTTCTGCTCATGCTAAAGACTTTGCTTAGCTTGTTAGCGAACTAGACCGTGTTTGAGCTGAATATACAGATAAGGAGGTGAGAGATCTTATCAAACTAAAGAACGACTGCTGCATTTTTGTATAGATGTAGATAAAGCAAGGGTTAAATCATATCACTATTTACTATCAATAGTCATTCAATGGAATTACAGTAATCTAGAAACCAGCATAGAAAAACTAGCATGCTAATCGTAAAGGTTAATACAGAACCTTGCCCTGCTGTGGTTTGAATTAGGATTCTCTGATTTGTCCATTAAACAAAAGTATATACCAAGTCTTTTGCCCTTGTGTACTGTATAATAAATTCTTCTAATTTGATGCTAAACTGTGTGGGTTATATGTAATTACTGTATCATGTACAATTGAAATGGAAGTGGAAATCACTGCCTATTAAGTTAATGTAATCCTGTGGGTGTTGCCTCTTCCTCTGACAATACATTTCCAGTTAACAGCATCAACAACATGCATAATATTCAACTCAAATTATTATAATAGTAAAATATCTGCAATGGGATAAAGTTTTACTGTGGACAGGATTGTTTTTTGCAGACATCACTTCATCGATGGCTGCCCACCACCTTGAACTAAACCCAATCAAGACCGAAATGCTCTACACCCCAGGAGTTGCTGGTTGTCAATGTTATCTCTCAATTTCCACTGAGAACACCGAGATCACTCTATCTACAGAAGCACATAGCCTTGGATAAGTTATTGACAGCCAGCTTTCCTTCTCGGCTCATGTCACGCAGATTTGTCCTTTACAACATTCAGAGAATTTGACCATTTCTCTCAAGGGAGGCTGCTTAGGTAGAAGTTCAGTCTTCAGTCATCTCAAGACTAAACTACTGCAACTCCTTCCTGGTTGGCCTTCCTATGCATGCCATCAATCCCCTGCTACTGATACAGAATGCACCAGCTTGACTTGTCCTCAACCTTCCTAACTTCAGCCATGTCACGCCCTCCTCCCATTGATGGCAATGTCAAAGCCAGATGCACACCCAGAGCCCTTAGTGCATCAAGTATGATTCTAGACCTGCTCCGTCATCATCCAGGACACATGGGAGGCAAGCATTCAGACCATTCGCTGTCCTGACATCAAGGTGGTGGATCAAACTCCCCTTGAGTGTTCTTACAGAATGCTGGTTGGTGTGGTACAGCGGTAACATCAGCGGCTCCCATATGAGAGACCTGGGTTCGATTCCTGGTCTGGGCAGCCAGTCTGTGCTACACCAATAAGGGTCCCTGGGAAAGACCCCTAACACAACATTGGCCTACCTGTAATACCAATAACCTTGTAAGTCGCTCTGGATAAGAGCGTCTGCCAAATGCTGTAAATGTAAATGTAAGAATAACTTGCCGCTTTTAAACACCGACTGAAGACCCACCTCTTTCAGCAGCACTTATATGAGCACTGATTTAATAGCTTTGCACTTTCAGCAGTTTCTGAATTTACTGTCTCATTAATTTCACAGGTTTTGCATAATTTAGGAGTACTTTCAGGCTATAGGACTTGTTTTAGTTCTGTATGGCTCATTTCTGGCAGTATTCTTCTTTTAATTCTGGTCTACCAGCACTAGCTTTGGATATTCTGATTCAATGACTTTTGTCTGTCGCTCTGCATAAGAGCATCTGCTAAATACCATACATGCAAATAAATGGTTGAAGCATGATTCATTACACTTACTGAGGAAGATTCTGTTCAACCTTTAGCATGCCATTTCCTCAAGTGAATAACTCATTAAGTGTTCACTATAATCGGCATGAATGCTTTTAGCATGAGGCCCGTCTGGGACGAATGTGCCAAGCTCACAAACCAACCGAAGCTCAGCTTAGTATTTCCAACTTCTAATTATAGAAATTTTTTTTAAAAAAAGGGAAATTTTCTTCTAAACTTGGAATTCCTGTTAGAAAAGATGGGAAGGTTGCTGCTTTCAGCTAAAACTCATAGCTCTGTATTTCCAACATTTAAACTAGGAAAACCAAAGACAAGGCTTTCTCAACTTAGAATTCCCATTAGGAAATTTGGGAAGACAAATGCCTCAGTCTTGTCTTAAGTCTTGATCAGGTGCATTATAGACTGTCCTGCAGGTTTGGGTGGCTGGGATGATTTCAAAAGTTTTACTGTTGACTTTTTTATTGCAGCCCGTTGAAGACAATGGAGCAGTAGCTGCTTGAGCAGAGTGTCCTGCTGCCATCTGGTGGAGTGTGGCATTTATGCAGGGCTGGTTACCTCCCTCTAGTGGTGGAGGCTGGAGAAGATCATACTATTATTAGCCTCCGTATTCAACTGTTTCCTGGGAGGACCGGATGGAAGAGACAACTGATTGGTACCATTCAAAGTATCAGTGCTGGTGGAACAGTGTCAATGGAAAAGCTAGAAGGCTCACTGTGATCCCAAAGAAGATTGACTATTAAGGTTGCAGAGAGGGCTTTCAGATGGCTTTGAATCAGGATGAGTGAGTCATGGGCAAATGTCACTGGCATAGAAACCAGGGTCTGAACAAGCCTGCTTGGGTCACCTGAGAGAAGGTGTATGATGTTAAAAGACCTGAAAAATGGTGTAGTGGTACTGCGACCCCATCTGTCAACAAAAAACCCAGAAGACCAGGAAAGGTCTTTGTCTGCATTTTCAGGGATGCAGAAACAGTCCAAGCAATCAACAATCCTGGCCTACCTTGTAGATCCAAAGTTTAGATTTACCAACACAGCATCTTTTGTCGAGTTCTCTGGCCTTTCCTAGAGTATGAGTAACCCTGAGTCAAAGAGGCACTGTACTCTATCAGCATTCTAGGGACTCTAGAGTGGCATCAGCAGGCATTACGATGTGAATAGGCAGACAATGGAGAGCCCAGAAAGGCCTGGTAGGCACAGTGGATACTGGAAAAGCAAGGTTAGGAGGTTGCTATGATAACGTCCAAGGAAAGGAAGACGCCATCTAGTCCTGGAGGGGGTATGGGCAGGTGTTCAGAAGAAAGTAGCATACCATCAGCATGGTGGGCATGGAGCAGCGGGAAGTATAGACAAGATGAAAGGGGCATGCTGGAAGGGAAGATATCCTGAATTCATACCAGAGAAGCAGAACAGAACCCCACCACATTAAGTTTATGGTCAAAGCAGTTTATGATGTCCTACCTAGCCCACCAAATCTCCATGTCTGGAGCAACCGTCATTCTCCAGTATTTCAGTATTATCACCTACTGCCCAACCGCCCTAGGAGATGGGCCGCTATCACTGGTACACAAGCAGGTGCTGAAGACTGTAACAGAGGGTCATCGCCAAAGCCAAGCTAATCCTTTATTATCTCCAACACCCTCAGAAATATTCAATAGATTTATATTCTATAATATAATAACTTCTTACGTGTGTTTTATTTGAAAGAAAAAAAAAGAAAGAAGGAAAATTAACTTAACAGAGATGTCTAATTATTGTTCTGAATAGTCATAATAAAATTTTTAAATGGCAACTTATCTTTAATAATAATAATAATAATAATAATAATAATAATAATAATAATAATAATGTAACTAAGAAGTAAATGACAATGGAAAACTTATCCAGCGCCCTCTGGCGGTCAAATATAACATTGCTTACAATAACAGCTGTTTTAAAAAATAACCACCAGGGGGCAGAGTAGAACAAAAAAATACATTGCAAAAATAACTGATGCCCTCATGTACACATTTCTCCACATGTATACACAAGTATAATTCATATGTAGACAAGTCTGGAACCCTTAAAGTGTATATATAAAACACTAGAACAGTGTTGATTCATTCAGAAGATGTTAGGTTAAATAAACAAATAAATGAATAAGTAAACGAACAAACAATTAAAATATAATTTATACGCTGTATAACTACACCAGGCATTTTAATAAAAGATTGTATTATATTATATTGTATTTTTTTATTTTTTTTTTTTTGTAATTAGACAACTTTTAAATATTAACATTTAATATAGGATAAATGTGATTAAACATCATAAAAGTATAAAACACCATAAAATGCAGGGTGAATTATATAGTTAACTTTATAACCCTTTAATATAAAAACGACACAATTTTACTGGTCAAAGAACAAACATAAATTCATGTTTTAACTTTTTAACATGTAATAATAAGACTTATAATGCTAAATATGATTTAATTATCCTCACAACTTAATATCTTAATAAAATATTTATATTTTAAACTTAAACTAAACATTTATAGTTATAATTTTAATAATTTAATTAAAATTCATTCAAATTAAATTTAACTTTTTTTGTACTTTTTATTTAGTGTGCTTCTTCTTCTTCTTCTTCTTCTTTCCAGGAATTAAGAAGCGTGATACGCACGCAAAATATGTTTATCGCCGCCTGGTGGTCTCTCCCGCAATTGCGACTCATTCAAAAAAAAAAACCAAACAAAAAATGTGATAATTTTTATAAACACGGATAAATTAACATACAGCTGATTTAAGGCCGTGTTAGGTAACATTATTATTATTATTATTATTATTATTATTATTATTATTATTATTATTATCCCCTGCATTCAACCCCTCCACACCACAAGAAAAGAAAAGAAAAGAAAAGAAAAGAAAAGAAGAAAAAAAAAAAAAAAGAAAAACATTCCAGCCTCCTTATTTAGTTTCCCTGGTTAATAATTTTGTCCTGAGGTTAAACCACTCTATTTTGCAGGTTACAACAAATGTTGCATCTTCTGTTGCAGTATCTAACTGCTATTTGTAAACAGTGAAACAATTTAGCAATTTTGTCACGTTTACAATCATTAATGATAAAAATAAAAATAAAAGCAGTAATAAGTAATCTCAGTAATCTCCTCTCTTTACCACCTTCCCCTTTGCCTTCTCTTTTTTTAACTCCTCTCTCTGTCCTCTCTCTCTTTCTTTACCTCCTTTCTCTTTTCCTCCTCTCAAGATTCAAGATTCAAGATTTAAAGTAGCTTTATTGACATGAATGTATACAGAACAATATCGCCAAAGCATTACAACAATTAAAATAAATAACTAACAAAATATAACAAAATAAGTGACAGTAAGTGAATGAAGATAAGAATAAATAAAAAGTATAAAAAAGTATAAAAACAGAAAATCTGAAAAATTTACAGAAGGATGTAAAGAGGATGTGTAAATATCATTTATGTACATATTTATAAAGATGTAAATATATATGTGTATGTACAGTCTTTTATTAAATAAATAAGTGTATATCTTATTGTGAATAGTGAACAGAGATGTGGTTCTAATTTATACTCTTTTTATTTCACAGAAACATTCTAGTCTACTGTGAGCTTGGATTTGGTTCTCCCAGGGTTCTACATACCTGATCTTGTAGAGATTGATGAGCTGTCTGGTGTTTCGCTCGTCCCACCTGGTGTAGCTGTGCTCACTGATTGGACCCCAAACCTCACACTATTAAATAATTTACATCAGATTGAAATGGGAATGTCAATGTTGTAAAATTTCCCTCTGTTTGCAGACAGCACTCTGTGAGCTTTTTCCTTTAATGCATTCACTGCCGTGCTGAAACTGCCAGATGAGGTACTGATGAGGCCGAGGTAAGTGTACTACCTCGTGTGCTCCAGGACAGTACTGCACAGAGTGACCTGGTACCCATGTTCCTGACATCTAGGCTTTTTCTAGAAGACCATAATGTTTGTCTTTTTTAGGTTTCAGAAATAACAATTTCCCAAATTTCTAAAGCTCCTGTGTATTTGTTATGCCCTAACTATTCCACATATCCCAGAACTAAATTTGTTTAGAAGAGTCTTCTTGATTGTGTAGTCTATTTTCTCACCTGTCCTGTTTGTTTATATTGGTTTAGGTGTTCACTGTAGTTTTGTCTCAGTTCTGGATTGTCTGGTTGCCTGTGTTTCAGATTTGACAATTTTCTTAGATCCTTTCGGACAGATTTACATTCACAGTTAATTGTTTTTTTCCCTTTGGAGGTCAGCCATATTAGCTGCTTTTTGGAAAATACTGATGATTTCTTCGACAGCTTGGTTAACATTACTTTTATTTTATTTTATTTATTTATTTATTTTTTCAAAATTGGTGTTATTAAAGTTTTTGTTCGAGTGTTAAAGTCTCGCGCAGTACATTACCCTGGGCCTGAAAGTGACTAAAGTCTGTAGGAGGTTGTTTAGGAAGTCCTCATCATAATCTGGGGATTATATTGGAGGAGTGTAGACAAAACAGAGGTATGTGTCCGTCTCTGTCAAGCCAATTTATTATTTTTTTAATGTAGTTTTAGCCAGCAAATTGATTTTCCAAATTTTACCTCTGAGATGTGGTTGGCTAGGTCTGTTCTGTTACCACACCAAAACTCCTCCAGTGGACTGTGCTTAATTTGACTGAGGGGATCATGATCTCACAGTATCCTGAAGAACAGTGTCTTTATGGCACCATGGTTCAGTTTAATTAATCTACATCATCTACATCACCAATGTTCTTTAGGAAGTTCTTTAAGATCTCTACTTCTTTACTGTGAAGACTGAAGCATGTTCCAGTAACTAATCTGAAATAAGAGAATGAATGCATTATGAAAATATAAAGAATGTAGTAAAATCTAGATCAGCTTGTCTAATTAAACAGAACAGAGGACATAATTAGATTATTATAGTGCAAACATACTGTACACTTGATCTTCCTTTGTAAACAGTCTGCTGCACAGGTATCTCTCTCTCTCTCTCTCTCTCTCTCTCTCTCTCTCTCTCTCTCTCTCTCTCTCTCTGCGCGCGCCTCCCTCCGTTAAACCCGCACATTCCTCGCATTCCGCGCTCCTGATGTCAGAGAGGGCGGGGCCGCGCGCGCATCCCGACCTCTTCCCTTCCGTGAGCTTTGGTGTCGCAGGAGTACCGTTACCGGCGGACTCCGCCTGGTTCTCCGCCTGGTTCTCCGCCTGGTTCTCCGCCTGGTTCTCCGCGGCTCACGGAACCTCTCAGACAGAAGCTCTCGGATTAAACAAGCTCAGAGGGAATTCCGGCTGTTTTTCGGTCCTGATCTGGAGTTTTTTTTCTCTCTCTCTTTTTGGCTGGTAGAAGTTGAGAAGCGCGAGTGCTCCGGTTGTGTTTCCACTGAGTTGACCTGAAGAGAAGAACTTCTCCTCCTCCTCCGTCTTCCTCTTCTCCTTCTTCTCCTTCTTCTCCTTCTTCTCCTTCTTCTTCATAAAGCTGGTGCACTTCCACTGAAGTGTTTTGTTGAGAATTGAGGATTTTGCGCCCCGGTGTTTAAAAGACAAGCACAAAGGAAAGAAAGCAGAAGAAGCACAGAGAAAAGTGGGCATGTAGCGCAGACAACACGGTGAGTGTGTGTGTGTGTGTGTGTGTGTGTGTGTGTGTGTGTGAATGTGTGTGTGTGTGTGTGAATGTGTGTGTGTGCAGTTCAAGTAAGCAGACCAGCCTTTACTTCAATGATGCAAAAAAATCCAACACACACACACACACACACATGATTGAATAACCTGATGAAATGTTAATGGATACAGTGTAAAAACAAACACCTACAGAGTAGCTTTAATTGATACAGTGTTAAACACCTCCATACTGCAGAATAAACACTCACAGAGTTAAATTATCTATTAATGTTAAACACCTCCATACTGCAGAATAAACACTCACAGAGTTAAATTATCTATTAATGTTAAACACCTCCATACTGCAGAATAAACACTCACAGAGTTAAATTATCTATTAATGTTAAACACC
>JAOVVF010031984.1:0-11440 GCA_028565595.1 Duopalatinus emarginatus | reverse complement strand
CATCCAACCAGACACAATAATACACCCAAACTCACCCTTTATACATCCAACCAGACACAATAATACACCCAAACTCACCCTTTATACATCCAACCAGACACAATAATACACCCAAACACACCCTTATGCATCCAACCAGACACAATAATACACCCAAACTCACCCTTTATACATCCAACCAGACACAATAATACACCCAAACTCACCCTTTATACATCCAACCAGACACAATAATACACCCAAACACACCCTTATGCATCCAACCAGACACAATAATACACCCCACAGCACGGGTCTAATTTCCCCTCTAATGTTCTTGTTCTCTTTGTTCCATAAAATATTTGTATCCTGTTATTATTTTTTTATTAAGTATTCAAACCTCAGCTCATGCATCACAAGGCCGTCCGCTATTTTATATCTTATTTGAATCTTTATCCATCTCAGGTCACATGTAATATTACTTATCCTGTTTGTTACCTACAATTTCCGAGCTCCTATATAATTTGCTACATTTCTACCCACCTCATTTCCCACCGCATTTTTTTCTTTTTCTGTAGCCGTATTTATAAGGTCGTAATGTTCTGCTTTGTGCTTGTCTGAAAATACATTTCTTTCATGAAGATAGATGATTTTATCCTTTATTTCCATTGTTGTTGTTTTTTTTTTTTTTTTGCTTTTAAAATGCATGGGACCTCATGACCTGCCATTTTAATAATAGGCATATAGATGGTGATTGGTTATGAGTGAGCACTTTATTTTTGCCGTGAGTGCTTTTGGCCATTAGTGGAGTAAATACCTGGAAACTGGTAGCTTTTTTTTTACTTGTTCTGTGCCAAGTACACAGTGTTTCGTTGCTTGTCTTCAGTAGAAAGTCCAATATATATGTATATATTCATTTTAACTATAATGACACAATTGTCTTTTAGAAATGGAGTGTTTAAAATTTTTTTTTTACATTTATTTTATTTTATTATCAATTATGTCAAACAGCAATCATCGCTTTATTGTTATTATATTTCTCGATACAGATCTCTGGATGAAATGAAGCCAGGATATTTATTTATATATTTATTTTTAATTATTGACTGTGTGGAATTAATGCAAAGATGCTAATCTACAAGTCTTAGTGTGCTCCAAACTAACAGGATTACAGGAGATAAACTGTAATCCCGTGTCTATATATACAGAGACTTTCTCATTTTATCTCGGAAAAACGAAACCATCTTCACACACACATGCACACACACACTTCCTGATATCTCAATATCCTGATATCAGATATCTCCAGGTCAATAAGGGAAGTTTACTTTCATCAGCACATCACTAAAGCTTAGTTTTTGTTACAACTAGGACTGTTCGTGAAGTGATACATGAACAATGCACAAGACTCTTCTTACATTCATCTGAATGTATGGCGTCAGATCAATGTCAAAACTAGGGGGCGCAAAAACACAAGGTGAAAAATATAAACCTGCAAGTTTTACCAGTTCACGCGCGTAAATATTCCTCCCGCGAGCGTAAATGTGAAACTCGTGACCACAAAAAGAAGTAATGCGCGCGTATTTATCATTATATCGCGCTCAAAACGCCTTGTTTGCATTCTCAAATGTTTTTTTTTCTTCTTAATTCGGCAGTTGTCCTCATGTGCCATGTGAATTACCCTCAACTGCTTTTTGCACTCGAGTGAATTTTTTTGCGCTCGAGTATTGGATAGGGGTGGTTTTGACAGTTTGGGGGCAGGAATTGGGGTGGTTTTGACAGTTTGGGGGCCGGAAGACAAACATGGCGGACGACACTTAAGTTGGTTATTTACTTGCAGCTCCCGATTCGCTTGGCTCCTTTATTCCTAGATCCAGACGTTAGCGATAGTTCCTTAGTTAGCTTCTTATTCACAGACTGAAATTAGCTCTTTATTCCCAGATCCAGATTCAGTGAGCCGCGGTGAACAAAACGGTGTGTTCAGGATAACGAACTGTTTACCCTCACAACACATAAATCCATTTTAAATCTTTACAACAAAAGATTTAAATCTCATACAATATATTATTTCGTTTATTTTATTTAAGTATTAAAATGCTTTACAGTATTTTCTCTGCAGAAAGCTTTATGATCAAAACAAAATAAAGAGCAATAAAATGAGAGGAGATAAAATATTTCCTACACGTTTTTCACCTGTTTTATGTGTTGTGAGGATAAACAGTTTGTTATTTTCTGTATTAAGTGCTTTTTATTTGTCTGTGAAGCGGTAAAGCAATGTGTGCAGCATTTTGTACACCTGAACACTCCGTTTCAGTTACCGCGGCTCACTGAATCTGGATCTGCGAATACAGAGTTAACTTTAGTCTGCGAATAAAGAGCTAACTAAAGAGCTAACGCTAACATCTGGATCTAGGACTAAGGATCCAATTTAATCGGGAGCTGCGAGAAAGTAACCAACTTAAGCGTCGTCTGCCATGTTTGTCTTTTGTAGAAGGGCTGTGCATACTGTGTGGTAAGCCACAACACCAGGAGCCATCAGCCAATAGCATTCGCTGACAGAAACGTCCATGAGCCCGCCCCCAAACTGTCAAAACCACCACCATCTAATACTCAAGCGCAAAAAAGCAGTCGAGGGTAATTCACATAGCATGCGAGGACAACTGCCGAATCGAGAAGAAAAATAATGATAAATACGCGTGCAGGACTTCTTTCACTACAGGAATATTTACGTGCGCAAACTGGTAAAACTTGCAGGTTTATATTTTCCACCTTGGGTTTTTGCGCCCCCTAGTTTTGACATTGATCTGACGCCATATGAATGCTCGCTACCTTATCATTCATAACCTAAAGTGGCAGAAAAACTAGTACGACTGTAAAATTTTTGGTAGGTCCCCCACGGGAGAAATATTCTGTAACAATGGATCCCGGAAGTAAACAGGGCACTATAGCGGCTCTACAATGATGCTCGGTAAGTTTGCTAAAAATATTTTAAATGTAATTAACACCAGACTTTCTACAGAACGCTCCACAATTCCGTTGTATTCCGAGGTGTAGGATTTCTGTGTTCCGCAGCGTGTTGCGTCCCAGATGTTATTGATAATATTGATACCTGGTGATTTAGCTGGAAATGGCCAAACCTGTCAGTCCTGTTGGAAGACCCATCAGAATGAATGCTGGACTTTAACTCATCAGAAAAGAGGCATACAAAGTTTGTAGTCATCTAGAAACAGCTTTAAAATTTACAAAGGTCGCTTTATATACATACTGCCACACGCAACCAGTAACATCCATTGGTGTGTATTTAGCATAGGCGCGTCTATACCTGTACTGTTTTTGTGTGATTTTAAGTTCCATTTTGTGTGATTTCTCGGTCACATGATATAATTTCTCTATGGAAATGTATGCTCAGTGTCTAACTACTGTGTGGAGCAGGAGCCACTTATCTGTTTTATTAAACACGACTCCAGAGCCGGCCCGAGGCATACTCGAAATACGTGGCCGCTTAGGGCCCCTTAGCCACCAGGAGGCCCCCAAGAGCACCAAGACATCATGATAAAAAATGTGTATATTTTTAAAATAAAAAAAGTAAAAGTGATTATTATATTTATTTATTTTCATAGTTGGCACACCTATGTGTAGGTTAATCAGTTGCTGCTGTTGCAACGCAAATATGCACCACTTCGGTGGACGATATAAGCCCGGACACTTTAGCGTATCGCACAATATCTCTCTCTGGGCAAATTGCTCTAAGAAAATAAAATAAAACTTAAATAAATAAATAAAAATCAGCTCCTGCCTTAGGCCTTCCACTTCCTTTTTGATTTGTTTTGTTTTGTTTTGTCTATAGCAGGGAGAAAGGTAATTGAGCGATATGCAGAGGTGGTCGGAGAGGGTATGGCAGAAATCTAATCTCGTCCAGTGTGTCGGATGACTGGTGCTTAACAACCGAACGTAGCTACAGAGTGTCATGTGACAGCAGGGAAAGACAAAGACACCGGACATGTGTTATCGACTCTTGAGTCAAAATAACCGTTGATATTTCAGACCCCCCTCCCCCCCTCGCAGTGCCGAACCTGGGTGTCGCCCCAAGCAGGCTGCTTTTGGAAATGAGCTGGTAAAAGTGAGACTCCTGAGTCAGCTCAGTGTGAAATGTGAGATCGGCTCGAGGGGACAAGCAAAGCACTTTCGAGTCAAAGAACAGAGCCCTGAGCTGATGGAAATCATCAGGCTGGATCACAGTGCACTGGTGCTTTTCTCAACTGAAGGAAATTTCTGACTCTTGGCTGAATAAGCATGGGGATAACCTTTGTTTTGTCTTTTCGCTTCCCCTTGAAACTTTTCATCTCACGCTTTCATCAATCTAAGAACCGAAATCCACCTTTAACCGCAGGAACACACCATGTGTTTTAATAAAAATGTCTGTTTAATATGTACAGGCAGCGATGAGATTATTCCTAACAGTCATGCAGTTGTTTTTGGTTTTTAGACCCAAGTCTTAAAGCTTTCCGAGCTTTTGCTCAAGTGTGAAATCCGACTTCTTTCTAAACTCATTATGGCGTCTTACTCCTAGACAAACTGCATAAATCCGAGGGTAGCGGTGCCGAAGCATTCAGGCATTCCAGTATACAAATACAAAAGCATACACGTTGTCAGATAGATCACAAAGGCTGCAGGGTATAATAACCTAGATTATGTAGATTATGGCATGGTATACTGCAAATATTACAGCCGAGGGAACGACATACGGCAGAAAAACTGCTACAGACACGCCTTTGCAAAACTACATGTGCTGTATGGTGTCCGTTGTCTGCGGAATATTTCCACAATTAGTAACATTAGGCATTAATACTAACACTAGCATTAGCAAATAATATTAGCATGAGCATTCGCATTAGAGTTAGCATTAGCAATTAGCATGATTAACAACTAGCATTAGTATTTAGCAGAAGTGTTAGCACTCCAATGTTAGCGCCAATGTTCGCATTAGTAAGCTAATCTTGCAAATACATTCAGAATACTCTAGAATGCTTAATAATAAAGAAAGCATGGGTGTGTGCAATTAGACAAATCCTGACTCTTTTAGAACAGTCAGATAAAAAAAAAAAAAGTTGGCAATTTTAGAACGATTCAAGCTTGAGATGTTTGGAGGAAATAAACGTATCCAGGACGGTCCCCAGGTTTCTAAACACACAGTGAAGCATGGTGGTGGGAGCATCATGAAATCAGGTTGCTCAGGTTGCATTACGGAGTGATGATTTAGGACCTGAAGAAATCTGGGTGTTCATATACAGATCAAACACTAGAACTGATAGTTCCACAGAATCCACAGAGTAAATCTGTATTAACCGGAACGCGAGAGCCATAGGTTTCATGTCGGAATGAGACTCTCGATGTGTTCTTGCTCCATGCGTGCTACTGAGTCATAAACTGCCTGATGTAATACGAACATATACATCTGCGGCGTGGATTAACGGCCTTGCACGGCGTAGTCCGTGGCCAAAATGGCTCTGAAGTGCCTGTTTAAATCCTCCAGGTCTCTACTGGCCTGCACCAGCACATTAAACTAATGATGAAAGCAGTCAGTCGAGGGATGAGCTGCCAGCTGGAGAGCGTGACTTCAGCCTGTGCTGCTCGTAAATGCGATCAGCACTTTTTCATCTCTGAGAGGCTTCTTTTTCTTTATCTATGTCTGCGAAATCAAGCCAAGGATATGGAGGGATAGGATGGGTTCATGTGTTCATACCCATATATATATGGGTATGGGTCAGGGTTAGAGATGTCAGGGTTAGATTGCCATTCCAGCCTAAATCAGCAGATCTTAACACTATCAAAAACATCTGGGATGCCATGCAAGGCACACACAAACCCTATACACAACAGAATTGTGCACTGTTGTGCAGGAGGTCTGGTGTTCATTGCAAACAAAATATTTTAGCAAGCTCGCGGAGCCTATTATACAGCCACCGCCAGCCGCTATTGTGCCTTGTTTACTTGCGGGATCCATGGCTTCATGAGGTTTTCTCCCCACACGGATCCTTCCATCTGCCTGAAACAGTCAGATGGTGTTGTATATATATATATATATATATATATATACGTATATATATGTATATATATATATATATATATATATATGAAGCAACAGACATCTATGGAAGATTCTACAGAAGATTCTACATATATATGCACTGACGGATGCTAGGTTTTTCTGTTAAGTTTGGGTTTCTTTGTGGTTTTTCTGTAACATAAATCACTTTATAACATCTGTATTCTGTGGCTTTTTGTCTTGCTGATGTCAAGAATGGAATAAGTGAAGGCATGACTGTTTATAGCTGCTATAACATACTTCTTTCCAGATAAATGTTTTATTCTTTCATAATCCAAACATGTATATGTCTATATATATATGTCAGACGGATATCACAGCGTTGTGTACGGTTGCGATAACCCTATCGTCTTGCAACAGATCAGCACGTGTGCTACACTATTTCTCTGCACCAGTTACGAACCGTTCTCTGAAATGATAATTAGCATCATGGCCCACTGCCCACTGAGATCCTGCTTATAAATTATAAACACACATCAGCTGGTCTGCTTTATTTCCTGACCTGTGCATAGTTATTACAGCGATCTCTGGGGAGTTTACACTCCGTAATTAACTCCTGGCCCTGGGCGTGTTTTTTTATTTATTTATTTATTTATGATTTTTTTTTATATTTATCTTTTTTTGGTGTGCTGTAGTATTTCCAGACTCCAATCCTCTGGTTAGATGTGTTTAAATGAATGACCTTCAGATAATAATCAAAATAATATAGGTTGGCGTGCATAATTCATAGTCTGAATTCTGAAGATAATTAGGCTTATGATTATAGAATGAAACTGATCCAGTCCTCATTGACTTTGGACTCATTGGACTTTGGTCATTGGACTTTGTCTGTATAGTTCAGATAGATATGGCTTTGTTTGTCCACAGATTGTTTCTCTGTGTCTTGATCTAATTTTTTTCATTCTCGTTTTGTCTCCAATAGCCTGTTTGCACGTCGCCTGACCTTTTTCCTGTTATAATATCCTCCACTTTTCTGGGAAGGCTTTAGATTTTAGGTTTATGGATATAATCATTCACCCACGGGACCAATAGTGAGATCAGGCACTGAGGATGTTCTGGGTGCAGTCAGCATTCTAGGGGGGGAAGTCACATATAAGTATGATGAACAGGGGTGTGCATACTTTTGGCTATAAAGTGAAAGTAAAGTGATTGACCTAATGAGCTTGCACACAGAGGAATCGTAGGAACACTAAAGGGGAATGAACACACTTGCCTGGAGGAGGGGGCTACCCTGATATAGGGTTGATACCATTAAAACAAAATAAAAAATTCAAATTTTTTAAATTAACTTTGGAATAAAATATCTAAAAAAGTATTTCTATCCATTTCCATCTTCAGTCAGGTCAAGCGCATGTCCTTCCTCCATCCTGAGCTATCGATCGATCTGCAAAGAGGAAAATGATCTTATCTAATGCTTAACATTATGAAAGTGTCGTATAATATGACCGAGTGATGGAGCGGTGCTGTGGAGTGTGATACGGGAGATACATTAAATAAGGAAAAAAAACAGAATGGCTGCTACAGATTTGAAGCTCGGGAAAATCTTCACATATTCCTACACACACACACACGCACACACACATGTCTCAAAGTCAAAGTTAGATGAAAGTGATTGGGGTAAGGAGGAAGTTTTTAGGAGTAATATAGGTATAAACACCGTTCCATGCATGGACTCGCAGACTCCACCAGGCCTTTGAAGGTTTTCTGCTTTATCTTAGACCAGAATGTTTGAAAGCGTTCCATCTGAGGATATTCTGTGGGGTCAGACCTGATGATCTTGTCTCTATCCCCGACTCACATCAGTAAGCCTTAGCGAGCCATGACCCTGTCACTGGTCCACTGGTTGTCCTTCCTTGGACCACTATTTGGTAGGTACTAACACACCCTACAAGACCTGCCTGCTTGGTAAATGCTTTGATCTAGTCATCTAACCGTCAAAGTTAAAGTCGACCAGATTCTAACACTTGCCCATTTTTCCTACTTCCCACACATCGGCTTTGAGAACTGACTGTTAACTTGCAACCTAATATATATGCTTGTGTATATATGTGTGTGTGTGTGTGTGTGTGTGTGTGTGTGTGTGTGTGCATAAAAAGTACCATCTGAAACCTGTGCTGGATCTCTTCCACTATGTCAAAATGGCAACCCTTGGGCTTCATTTCATTTCATTTTTAAGGAAGAGGAAGAAGTCGCAGGAGGCCAAATCCGGCAGGTGGGAAGCGGCAATTACGTTGATGCCTTGTCATAATGGAGCTCTCAATTGTCACTGTGCCCCGGTTGAGGCCATTTGCGCCAAATGTTCTCAGGCACACAAGGTCAAAAGTGCGACTAAAGACCTGCTTGTTGTTTTCTTCGGCATTCACCATGAATTTATCCCTCAAGGTTGGACTGCCAATGCCAAGTTCTGCTGCCCTGCTCTGTACCATCAACTGTGGCACAATGGCAATTGGGTCCTCCAGCCTGAGAGCACATCAACACAATTATCGCTCCATGCACTTATCGCTCTGACATCTGCATCTTTAGTCTATTTCTCTTGCTTTTCCACAGGGATTGTGAGCTTGACAACTCATGATTCTATAGCAATACGTCATGCGAGTCCAGCAAAATTGGGTGTGTTCTCAGGAAGACAGGGAGACCCTTATTTTAAGAAAAGAGTCCCTTATGTTTTTCTCATGTAAAGCTTCTCTACTCGTTCATTCAGTCTTAAATGGCCATGAAGTTTAAATAATGGAGTCCGTCTTAAGATGCATTCTTTCTGTAAATCGGCAACCTTTCTATGAAACCAGTGTGTCACAGGAGCGACAAATGCGCCTCCGTTTTTAAAGACTGCTAAGAAGTGTTCTGACAAGCACCAGATGAGTAGATGACCCTCTGAAAGAGAAAATAAGCTGCATTCTAGTAAATAAAAATGAATGGGAAAAGGATGACTACTGAGCTTGTTTCACAGATGAAGCCGTTTCCAAAAGAAAGTGCTTGATGCAGCAACAGTTGATGGCGTGAAATGTTATGAAAAGCATAACTGGATGAATAAAGTGTCATATCTGACACTACAACTGTTATTATACAGTACGTAGCCTATGACTACAACAGGTTCCAGATGTTCAGGCAATACTATCTCTCTCTCTCTCTCTCTCTCTCTCTTTGTTGTTTTTTTAGATGATTCAGATGATTTCCCTCACACCCTCGTTTACATTTGCAAAGTCAGCATTTTAGCAGATGCTCTTGTCCGGAGAGACTTACAAAAGTGCTTAGTCATTAACTCAGAATGTCCAAAGCTAGAGCTGGTAGACCCGAATTCCTAGGACTTAAAGCTAGGATTTAGCCAGTAAGACAGTAAATACAATAACTACTGTAAGTGCAAAGGAAGTACTGAATTCAGTTAGTGCTCTCAAAGGAGGTGGGAAGTCAGCAAAAGATTTCAGAAACTCAGGGTTGAGTTTGTTCCACCACCTTGGTGCCAAGCCAGAAAAGTCTGGACCCTTGCCTTTTAGGTGCCTTGGATGATGGTGACAGGTCAAGTCAAGCAGAACTTAAGTCATGTATGCATCTGGCCTTGACTATTCCCTTCAAGTAGGAAGAACCTGGACCATATTCGGCTTTGTAGGCCAGCATCAGGGTTTTATATCTGTTCCAGGCTGCTACAGGAAGCCAGTGAAGGGTCAACGTTGTGACATGGCTGGACTTAAATTAAGGTTAAAGACAAGTCAAGCTGCTGCATTCTGGATCAAGTTGCAGTTACTTTTCTGACCGCTATGCAGTGGAATTCACCTCCGCATTTGACCCATCTATGCTGTGATACAGACACACTAGTGAACACTAGGGGACGGTGAGCACACATGCCCAGAGTGGTGGGTAGCCCCTTAACCATAGCACCCAAGGAACAGTTGGGGGATTAGGTGCCTTGCTCAAAAGCAATTCACTTGAGTCCTGGCAGTTTCGGGGCTCGAACCTGGGACCTGTTGACTACAAGTTTATGGCTAGAAGGTCGAGGGAGGGAGTTGAAGTAGTGTAGTCCTGAGATGGCAAAGAGACTTAATTAGTACCTGTGCAGCCTCCTGCGGAAGAACTGCAATTCTCTGACTGTTGTAAAGAAGAAACTTGCATTACCAAGCTCTTAAAGAAAAACAGTCCACTGAACAAACCACTGCTAAAAATGAATGTGAACCACATATTAACCAATGTGCTTGAACACACAATGGAAATTAACCCATGCAGTGAAACAACCTATGCAGTGTTCTAGTAAACACACTAGTTCAAGGGCACTTCAGTCATGTCTTGTTGGTATAGGGAACTGAACTGGGGAGTTTCCAGTCTGCTTCCACCAGGACCGGTTTGTTTACCACAGTCCAAAACTTGTGCCACTTGCTGTTCTGGTTGCCACATATTTTCATCTTTCTACTGTATTTTTGGCCACATGATTGTGTATCACATGACCCAGTTCCCTTATTTGCTTTGGTGAAAGGAAGTGGGTTATGCTCAAATTCACCAGATTACTAAGACCCCTCCTTATTCTGTCTTTCTATCTCTAAAAGGCTATAAATCTAAGTCGGCTCTGACTAGCTCTCCACAGCAGTCCATCTTCTGACTGAGTAATGACAGACACGGTGCTCAGGGTTCATCCAGTGACATTTGCACAACGGTACATTAGTAGACGGGTGCTGTAAAAAATCGTGGTCGAGTTGGGTTCCTGAGTGGCTCAAATGAGATCGCGAGTTCAAATCTTGATGATGTCATAGCCAACCGTGTCTGGGACTCCAGAAAGCTCTCCAGGACGGAGTTGTGGATTGGCCACATATTCACCTATCTATCACAGTGATTCTAGTTAATCTTGGGACTAGTTTGTGGATCCTCTCTAGGATCCAATCAGATGGTCAAGCCATCAAATGCTGTGCACATTAGTGAGGCTTGGGTGCTTTTCTTTTGGCCATTTTAGGTAGGTACTAACCACTGCATACTGGAAACACCCCATAAGACCTGAAGCTTTGGAGATTATCTGACCCAGTTACCTAACTGGCACACTTTAGTCCATGTCAAGGTCACTGAGATAAGATAATCTCAATGCAATGGCACATTCCAAATGGTGGGTTATATTAGGCAGCAAGGCAAAAGTCAGTTAACAAAGTTGGTGTGTCGGAAGCAGGTAACATGGGCAAGCAAGAGCATTTGAGTGACTTTGACAAAGGCTTAAGTTTGACGTCTAGACGTCTGGGTCAGCGCATCTCCAAAACATCAGGTCTTGTGGGGTGTGCCAGTATACAGTGGTTAATACCTACCATACCATGTGGTTGGTGTGGTACAGTGGTAACATCATTGGCTCCCATGTGAGAGACCTGGGTTCGATTCCCGGTCTGGGCA
>JAOVVF010031983.1:0-11447 GCA_028565595.1 Duopalatinus emarginatus | reverse complement strand
ATATGCAGAGGTGGTCGGAGGGGGTATGGGGGGCCTCAAATAAAAATCTGCTTAGGGCCCCATAAAGGCTTGGGCCGTCCCTGGTTCCGCCTCAGCCGTGAAGGGAATCCCATCATTCAGTGCAGCACAGCTTTTCCTAACAAAATTCTAATATGGAGGATTGAAAAGGAGCAACCTTTTTTATTCAGATGGAAATAATTCTTAGTATATAAATTTTTATAAAGGTGTACAAGTGATTAGTAATTTGTTTGACATTTTGGATTTATCTTTAACACAGAGGCAGATGGCCAGTTAGCTGGCATGGTAGCGGGTTGTGTCACCCCAGCCCTTTGTTTTCGAATGGCGTGAGGCTAACTCTGTTAGCTTAGTATGCGAGTTGCTCAGTAGATCAGTAGATTTTGGGACTAACCCGTTGTCTACACAACATTTAAATAAAGAAACCTATTTTTTTTTCTTAAACCCTGTCTTATAAAAATTAACCGATCATGTTATAAATGTGTCATGAAAGATGTTATATGTCAACCCTGAAACCACAGACCCCCAAAATAACAAATCACAATGTAACCCCTCATCATAAAGTATGTCATTGTGTTAATTATAAAATAATGCGGAAAATGAGGATTCATGATGGGATGGTGTCATGGAGCCCAAAGTGAAGAGTTACAGTTACAGCTTGAAGCTGATTATGTTCCACTAACAACATATTCTGAAGTATGTTATTCCTCTTATTCCACAGTAGTATGTCAACAATTCATAATTTATAACTTAACGAACAACATATTATACATTTAATCTTGTGGGAGGTCAGCAATGCAGGTTAGTTAAAAGTGAAAATAAGAGAGAACCACTCATTGACCACTGTGTTTGTACACACAAAGGAACCCGACCTTCGCATTTAACCCATCCGTTCAAGGAAACACACACTAGTGAACAGGCACTAGGGGCAGTCAATATGTTTCCAGAACGTTGGGCAGCCCCAACCCAGGGAGCAGTTGGGGGTTATGGTGCCTTGCTCAAGAGCACTTCAGTCATGTTTTTTCTCATTGAACTGGTTTGATTGAACAAGGCTGGTTCCTGAACCACAAGCTCAAGGCTGCCCCATTCCTGTTACTGCTTATGTTAAAATATGCTGTAAAGACTTGTTCTCTTCACCACCTTTTTTTTTTGCTCTGGTTTGAAGATAGCAAATAAATGCAGTTAATTTGATAACTGATAAACAGAACAGTACAAAGGTATCCTGGACTGAAAACTTTCCCCATGGTGGAAATCTTACTGATACTGACATTGGAGACCATTACATCATTTATATATGTTTTCTTTATTGCGTAAAAACAATTTTTGATTCGTTTATACAGTACATTGTATGTCACATAAATCTGATGCTACACAATAAACAGCATAATTGACAGAATGGAGAAAATCTTGTACTGTGCTAATTTAGACCATGTTACGAGAGGATACAACCAGAAAATGACGTATGTTGGACACGATCCTGTTATGAAGGGGAAAAATTTTCTACTGAACTCAAAGATTTGCCTGCTATCAAAGCAGTAGACATAAGCAATTACCTTGTCCTCCAGACATCCTTCTACTGCTAAAAAAATAATTAAAGCATACAAAAATATGGCGGCATACAACTTTTTTTTGTTAGTTACTGGGTCCTTGACCTTGGTTCTGCACAAAGACTTTTCTGCAGTAATTCCGTGATGAGTGTTTTTTTTTTTATTTATCATCTTGTGTATTAACCATGCAATAAACATTCAATGCTGCAGGGCCTCCTGACATTAACATTAAGGTTGTTTCTCTAACATAGTTTAACCACTCTCAAAACTCTAGTGAAATGCTACTAAAGCTATGGATCATCACAACACAGGACCAAGAAGTAATTACAGCTCATGGACTATACTTTGTGTTTAGCTAGTGTGAGTTGTAGCATCATTGCGATATATTATTTAGTTACAGGAATATAACCTCCAACAAAACAAAACAAAACAAAACAAAAAACACTAATAATGTAAAGGGTAAAGTAAGCAACCTCCTTAAGAATTTATAAGCTTTATAAACTTAAAGAACTTTATAACAGCTTCTTGTGGTATCAGACTGATTTATTCAGCAGTAAATGATGTAACTCATAGGCATTTGTATAGCTGGTGATCTCTTCTGGCTCTCCGTCTCCAGTTTGTCTGCAGATGTAGAGTATCTACCTTACAAGACCCTGTGAATTAGACTTTAGAATAAACTAATACAGCTTATATGAACAAAACACACAAAGACATTAGTGGGTTTTCCATCTGCTATGTTTTTGCATACTTTAAAAATGCACAAAAAAACTAAAGATATATAAAAAAAACACCCAAATATCTTAAAAGAGGAGTACTTTGAATTTATTGGATTTTTGGTATTGTATGGCTCACTATTTCTGGAAGTATTGTAGCTTAAAGTACTTTGAATTTTGGTCTACTAGCACTAACTATGGATACTCCAAGTAAATGACTAAGTACTTTTGTAAGTCGCTTTGGACTAGACAGTCTGCTAAACGCCATAAATGTAATTTTTTCCGAAATAGAGAGAAATTGGAGGAGAAGAGCATTTAAAGAGCATTTAGTATTTTTTTTGTTGATTGTTTGTTTAATTACTGGGTTTAAATTCTATTATCACAAAAATGGACGTTGGCTTTTGTCTGTTTTAAGTTACTTGAGATTGCTGAGATTGAAGCCTATATTGCTCTAAAAAAAAAAACCTACCTAAGCAAATGTCATGGGAAGCTCTTCTGAAAATGTGCACTGTGCACTATGTTGTCCTAGAATTTTCTGGAATTTTTACGTTCCCAGATGTATAGTGGCTGTCATAAGGGTGGCACAGAGATTTCAGACCTTATTAGACGGGCCTCCATTCGTCCTGTCCGGTGTCTTCAGACTGCAAATAACATAGCCATAAAAAGATTGTAAATGGTTGTAAAATGATTTCAATAATACTGGGTTAAATTGCTCAATTTTTGCTTGTTTCACTGTTACCTTCAATCATGGTATCCTACCTCATCTAAAGTTTCTGTGAATAACTGTAACATCATGACTTTAATACTCAATAATGATATTTTACAGGAGGCTTTGAGGCCTATCCAGTTCAAAGCCTTGTACGCCGCCAGTAGGTTGCAGCTTATTATGTTGGACTCTCATATATTCTGTTTTTCTGTGTTTGTTTCTTGCTTGGATTATGCCATGTTTCCTGGGACTTGGATGTTTAGGAGTCTGTAATTTCATGTTTTTGATTCTCTTGCCTTGATTCACTTTTTTCTGCTGGAATTTCACAAATGCACATAACATTTCCGAAACTTTTGGTCAGTTATATAAGCCTTATATGACAGGGTTCAACTGGGTTCCCCAGTAGTTTGTGGTAGTGGATTTACTAGAACTCTCACTTATACATTTTTTAAAACACTTGACACGGATGTGCTCAAATAGACAGAGTCATATGCCACTGGTGGTGAAGTAGAGTCTTTGATCTGGGAGGAGCATTACAGCAGAACAACAGGGTTGACATTCACATGTCTGCTGCGTACAGTTCCTCAGATCCTCACCTCCACTTTAACATCCCTCCTTCTATCAAAACTAAAGTAGTGAGACTCTGAAGAGAGGTGAACTGACTGATCAGCTGTCACCATTTAAACAGAGCTGAGAGACAGGAAGAGGAAATGGGTGAATGTTCCTCCAGCAGCTGGCCATATGGTGAATGTCTGAGCAATGTACACAAGGTTGGCTGCAAACTCTGACTGCTTCATTTATTTAGCAGACAACCATTTGCACATAATTGATAAAATCGGAAAGAAAGTGAAAGTCATGTCATACCCTTACTGTGAACCCTTCATGGGATTCCTGTAGCCATTATAAAACCAGATATATCAGTTATAAAACACAGACGCTGGCCAACAAAGCCAAAAAAAGCCCTCTACTTAATGGCAGTGATTACAGCCTGATGTGTAACCAGAGCCGTTGATGCTTCAAGTATGGCTCAACTTAACCCATCATCATTGAGGACACATAGGAGGCAAACCCGACTTTTCTCTGTCTTGGCATCAAGAGGGTGGAACAAATTCCCCCTGAGTGTCCGTAAAGCATCATCACCTGCTGTCTTTACATGACTAAAGACCCACGTCTTTCGAGAGCACTTAATAGAGTATGAACTAAATTCTGTTCCACCTTTGCACTTACAGCAGTTATCGTATTTACTGTCTTGTTCTCTCCAAAGGATTTGCATAGTTAAGTAGTACTTTGGGGTTATGGGACTTGTTTGGCTTGTAATGGTCGTACTGGGTAATGTATGGCTCATTTCTCCTTTTATTATTTAAGATATATGTTGCATGTCCTTCCTGTGCTTGAGTGGGTTTTCTCCAGGTACTCGTAAATGGCTTTGGGTTGTGGTTTCATTCATATTAGGTTGATCAGATATGGCTAATTTCTGGCAGTATCCTATCCTAATTTTAATACACGTCTACATTTACATTTACGGCATTTGGCAGACGCTCTTACCCAGAGCGACTTACATTTATCACATTTATACAACTGTGCAGCTGAGGGTCAAGGGCCTTGCTCAAGGGCCCAACATTGGCAGCTTGGTGGTGGTGGGATCCAACCCCAATCTTCTGATCAGAAGTCCAACGTCTTAACCACTGAGCTACCAGCACTAGCTTTGGATATTCTAGGTTTATAACTGAGTGCTTTTGTAAATGGCTCTGCATAAGATCATCTGCCAAAAGCCATAAATTTAAATGTAACGTAAGTCAGAATTTATGAGATTTTAATTGAATTAACTTTCATTTCTCCAAAACAGAGAAACTGAGGGGTAGAAAGCTTTTTTTTTTTTTTTTTTAGCTTTCCTACTTAAGCTAATTGAGACAGCTTAGAAAACCTACTCAAGCAAACCTCATGCAAACTTAGTTTTTTGGAGTCCACAATACATAACCCCAATTATTAAAAACTTTTCATTAATTCTTTACAGACTTACAGTCCATGTTGAGCTCTCAGACCTCTACATGATAAATACTTCAATTATACCTTGCTTTTTATTCCATTATAACCTGGTTTGATTAGCCAGTGGATGAAATAGCAAAAAGAAAATGAACCTAAAACCGGAACCACATGGATGAATGGCTAATTTAGAAGAAGGAAAGTTATTCCACTTTTCATTCCACTTCACCGCTCCTGCAGCAATATGTATGTATATTTTAGAGTGCTTTATTTAGAGCAACAGAAGAGAAAGGGTAACGTGATTGTTATAAAGGGCGACACACAGTTGCTGCTCAATTCCTCAAGCTAATATTATTTAACATTATCTTTTTTTGTTATCATTTCTAAGTATTTTTGTGCTTATATGCTTATTGAAAGGGCTTCTCAGACATATTATCTTTATTAAATTACACGGTCCAAACTGCCTGAATGAGGAACCTTTTTCAATAGGAAAACACTTTTTAAGCATGTCCTAACACACAGATCATCAAATAACCACTAAACACTATCTGTAGATCAAATCATTTCTGTAGGAGTATTAAAATAATAAAAAAATTATAAAATACTGGGCAAAAATGTGGGTGGCATGGTGGCACTGCAGGTAGTGTGTCTTACACAGGATCTATTGTGGGTGGGTGTGTACAGTACTCTGCAATGGTCTTGGGGTAGTGGTTAGGAAACCATTCTCTTGACTGGAAGGTTGTGGGTTCGATCCCTGCCCAGGGCAAGACACGACTGAGGTGCCCTTGAGCAAGGCACCTAACTCCCCCACCTGCTCCCCGGGCGCTGTGGTTTAGGGCTGCCCCCCGCTCCGAGCAAGTGTGTTCACTGCCCCCTAGTGTTCACTGGTGTGTGTGTTTCACACAGGTGGGTTAAATGCGGAGGTCACATTCCTCTGTGTGCAAACACAGTAGGCAAACAGTTCACTTTCATTTTCATTTCATTTTATTCCTGTCATGCACCCAGTGATTCAAGGTGGGCACCAGAAAATCCCAGAAAAACATTATCTATAATATAAAAAAAGATGAAGTGAAACCATTATAAGGATGAGGATGTGGCAACATCAATTTAGTTTTGTCATGTTGGTATCAGGTAATTTCCATTTATGATGCCCTTGACTGTGACTATTGTTACAAAAAAGTACTGTAAATCAAAGACCACCTTAGATATTACCCCTCTTCCCATAAAAAAAAAAAATTAGGTAAATTTAGCCTGAATGTACTGTAGGTTAATTATACTTAGGCACTGTGTAAATTACAGAAAATGCTGCTTCTTTTCTCAATAAAGGATACCGTTTTTCAAAGTTAGTTTCAATCTAAAAAAAAAAAACCTATTTACTGTATTCTATTTATAGAGAATTTTTCTGTTAAATCACATGACACATTTTTAATAAACACTTTATTCTTATAATTTTAATACAATTTTACTGTCATTTTGAAATACGGAGAAAAACTATATTTTTCAATATAGAAACTGTAAAAAATTTTTACAGTCTACAAAAGGAAATAACCAGATATCTCTTACTGAATCCAAAAACGTTTCATATTTCATATTATTGATAAGGATCACCAGTTAATTATACCTGTGAAATATTTCACATGAGCTGTACAATTTATTATGAACTCAGATGCGAGTAGTAATGCATTACATTTACTCCGTTACATTTACTCAAGTAACTTTTTGGTTAAATTGTACTAATAAGACTAGTTTTAATGCAAAATAATTTTTACTGTAAATTGAGTATATTTGTGAAGAAGAAGTGCTACTTTTACTCTGTTACATTGAGCCACATTCTGCTCGCTACTTATTTTTATCGATTCGTCCAATGCTTTGTTTTGGTTTGTTTTTTTCAAGATTTCTGACAGAGGCTCAGTCACATGACTGTGTCTCACCAATCAAATGTAGGCATTAGCGATGTCACATAACCGCTGCCTCTGAATTTGTTCATTGCTGTTTTATATGTTTGTACATTCAGGTGTATTATTTGATGTCCTGATTTTTAAACAAAGAGGTCATTCAGCAGCTACTCAGTACTTAAGTAGTTTTTTTCACTTAGTATATTTTACTTTTACTCAAGTAATTGAGTGGGTGACGACTTTTTACTTTTACTTAAATCATATTATTCTAAACTAACAATACTCTGAGTATAATTTTTGACTACTCTACCCGCCGCTGATGAACTGTAGCATTTAACTCAGTGAACCCAGTCGTATCAGGAGCTTTGTTCCATCTGAAGTTATAGGCTTCAGTTTTTGTGTGATTGAGTGTAATCATAAACTCAGTCTTAGTTCAATTCTTATACTTTATATTATAGTCAACAAGGGAGCAACATAGCCACAAAAAGAAGTAGCAGTTTTTTTGTTGTTGTTTTTTTTACTGCAGATGCCCAGTTTACTTCTGCTACACTACTTGATCCTGTTCACACTCCACATCATGATTCATAAACGCTTCACTGAAAATAAAACTGAAGTGATTGATCAGCTGTTCTTGCTCTAGGGTACTTCAGTTGTATCTTGTTGATGCTGAGAATTAAACCAGGAGCCTTTCAGTTATGAGCCACAGCTGCCTTACTGTATCATCAATGACGTGCCAAAAATAAACTGGTACACCAGTCTAATACACGGTAGGTCCCTCAGCGGAAGTGTAGAACTGCAGAAATATAAAAATATTCTGTAGGCAATAAACACCAAACCTCTTATAGAACGGTTTACTCTGGTTTTCCACTTTATACGATTTCTATTTCACATCACATTGCATTGCCCCAGATGTGTTCAATAACGTTGAGATCTTATGACTTAGGTAGGAATGGCAAAACATCAAACTCAGATGTGTGTTCCTCTAATTATAATCAGGTGTCTCTAGACATGTGTGTTGGCACACTGTCCTGTCGGAAGAGGCTGAACCTAGCAGAATGAATAAAGGACATGAACAGGTGTATCTCATCAGAAAGGAGACACACACACACACACACACACACACAGTGTTCACCTGTCAGAGATGTTTGTAGATGTACCAGGGGTCCAATGGAATGCCACCATACAAACCCAATACCATTATAGAGCCACCACCAGCCTATATATTTTTTATAGGCTCGTCTGTACCTGTTCAGTGTATTTTTTTTTTTTATTTCTGAATATTATTATTGAAGATATTTCTGCCCATTCCGAGGTGTACATTTTCATAATCAGTGACTATAAAAGCAGGAAGGTTAAAACGCTTCTATACACATTAATAACAAAGGATGCTGGGCTCCTAACTGGGTTGTTTAGATGAAGCAGACTTCAGGCAGTATTTTAATTAACAAAGCATTTTCATGACCTGCCACGTAGGCAAACAGAAGTAGAGCCCTGGAGCTCTATAGCGTGTCTCTCCACCTGTGCCATGGACCTTCTCAAGTGTCTGCAGACAAAGAAAAGGAAATAAAATCTTAAATTAGATAGAAGAGGCTAGGTTTATCTCCTGGCCTTCAGGATCGAGAATGAGCTCTTCTCTACGGAGAGTGTTTTTAGGGCAATTAATATAATTAATTTAGAACAATTATAATCATATTTACACAGTTATGTTTTGTCCAAATAGAGCTTCTTTAGTCAATAGTTCCTCTCTATTGTTTTCAGAGATGTGTCAGTCTGACTGGTTTATCATGTAAGTCTATTTACACAGTGCAATTTATAATAATGCATAAAGTAATATGAAGGGCATCACGGTGGCGCAGCAGGTAGTGTGTGTGTGCTACACAGCTCCATGGATCTTGGGTTGTGTTTTCCTTGCTCCAGTCTGTCTGTGAGGAGTTGGGTGTGTTCTCCCCATGTCACATGGGTTACCTCCCACCTCCAGAAAAACACACATGGTAGGCGAATTGGATATCCTTAAATGCACTAGTTGTGTGTGTGTGTGTGTGTGTGTGTGTGTGTGTGTGTGTGGTACCCTGTCCAAGGGGTATCATTGCCTTCTGCGTGGTCTCCAGACAAACCATGACCCTGACAGAGGGATAATTGGATAAGAGAATGACTGACTGACTGATTATAATATGAAATCATGGTTACCTCCTTAGAGTCGTAAGATTGTGCTGTGAAATTTTATCAGGAGTAAACCTGAATACAACAACAGTGCAAGGTTAATTCACTGTGTGTGTGTGTGTATGTGTGTGTGTGTGTGTGTATGGGTGGAGAGAAAAAGGGAGAGAGAGAGATAGAGAGAGAGAGAGAGAGTATCCACAATAAAATAAATCCACATTGATAGACAGGAATAGTAAACAAA
The DNA here is from genome assembly GCA_028565595.1 of Duopalatinus emarginatus. Lineage (NCBI taxonomy): Eukaryota > Metazoa > Chordata > Actinopteri > Siluriformes > Pimelodidae > Duopalatinus > Duopalatinus emarginatus. The sequence goes on along the minus strand of JAOVVF010031983.1, from coordinate 2,187 downwards.
GAAATGCAACTTGGAGAACAAGCATATCTACTCACCACAGCGCTGTGCAACAAGAACAAGAGAGATGAGACAACAGTGAACAAGGAGCGCCTTTCTCTTACGACGGGACCTATGGGAATGTTTGGTTCATTTTTTCATTATTTAATCTCTCTCTCTCTCTCTCTCTCTCTCTCTCTCTCTCTCTCTCTCCTGCTTTCTTACTCATGATTAAATTAATAAACTGTAGAAAAATTTAACTGAACTCTAATTTTAATAATTAACATGTCTTATGCCTGCCTACTTTTACAGACTTTATAAATTTAAATAAATCAATTTCTTTATATTCTCAATAATGTACTTACATGTACATTATTACTACCTGTATATTATAACCCAGATTTACATATTCTATGTACCGTCTTTGGTATTTCTCCAATTTATACTCATTCAGGTGCTGTTTTTTTAAATAAAAAATAAATATAAAAATATCAATAATATTTTTATATAAAATATAAAAAAAATAAATAAATAAAAAAAATTATGAACATTTTGGTTGAAATATGGTTGGATGTGGTTCATTTAAATTTTTGATTTTATGCACATTATGATGTAAAATAAGACGAACAAAATCCTATCACTGATCTTAACCTTCATTTTTAAATCAGATGAATTGTTAAGAATGTGTTTCATATGGACATTGTGGCTTTTTGAAAGGGGACATATCATGGAAAACGTTTTGTTGTTTTTTTGTACATTCATTGGTGTATTTGGCAAACCTACAAGCTGAAAAATAAGAAACCCAGTCAGTATGTGTGGGCTGCCTAGATAAGCGAAAATAAAAATGAGTGTGTACATGCCTTCATGGCAAAGAATAATTTGGTAATTCATTTCAGGTAAGAATAACAAACAACACAAAGTATTTGAGATGCAAAGGAAGACATGAATCTTTTTTTGTACTCCAAAATCGGTTTGGGAAATGTAAACATTGTAAAGCTTTTCATCCAGAAAAAAAGGCCAGTGTCCAAAATATCGCAAATCGCAAATATCGCGATTGACCTCACTCACATTAGAGCATATATGTAGTATGAGTATGGGCACACCCTGTGGCAGAGTGGGAGGAGTAAGCAGTGATTCATTATCATTTAAAATAGCAGACAGTGAAGCTGAGCATTTGGAAAGAGCTGTTTTAGACAGGGTGAAAAGACAATAGTAGTTAGGGGCGCCGTAAAAAATCGATTCTTTAAAGAATCGCGATTCCTAGTCCTGGTGATTATTTGTTGACATTGTCGTTTCATCTTTTCATCTTGTCAATCACATAATTTAAACAAAATTCATAGACTATGTGAATAGAAAAATCGTTCCTGAATTGAATCGCCACCCTAAAAATCGGAATCAAATCAAATGGCCACTGAGAGATTCACACCCCTACCTATAGTATTTGATCTATGTTATATATTGACCAAACAAAAGACATTTCATTAAGACCACAGGGACCTGAAATAACCTGTGGGAAAGGGGCATAATATATAAGACTAAAAGTAAAAACGTGGGTTTTTATTCTGCATACACTATAGGAATGGAAATGTTTTTACTCATTCATGTTATATTGTATATTCAGCGAGTCTATTAGGTATTTCAAGTCAAGTCAAGTAGTTTTTTATTGTCATTTCAACCATATACAGTGTTGTACACAGTAAAACGAAACGAAACGACGCTTCTCCAGGACCAAGGTGCTATATAGAACAATAAACTACACAATACAACATAAAGTGCACGAGTGCTGAAGCATGTGCAATGACACAATACGATTTACAATAAATACCCAAGACAATATACAATAATACACTAGACAAAGTACGATAAATACACTAGACATTAACGCTAAATATAGGGAGGGGATAGTGCAGATAGCCCACTGGTAGTGGGAGCAGTAAGGTGCGGTTGTGTCCTTTTCTTGTAAACGAAGCATTATTGTCCATATTTGGTAAAAATGAGAACATTGCAGATTGTTTTGTGTGTGTATGTGTGTGTGTGTGTGTGTGTGTGTGTGTGTGTGTGTTTAGTCCAGTCACTGAAATAGTTTGCAGTTTCTCAGACCAGACTCTGGTTGTTCAGGAGTCTGATAGCTTGAGGAAAGAAACTGTTGCACAGTCTGGATGTGAGGGCCCGGATGCTTCGGTACCTTTTTCCAGACGGTAGGAGGGTGAA
>JAOVVF010031982.1:0-11455 GCA_028565595.1 Duopalatinus emarginatus | reverse complement strand
ATTAATAAAACTTATTATCTGTTCAGCACAGGGGCCACAACAGGGGCCAGGAGCAATTTTACTGGGGCACTGGCCCCTGTTGGCCCCCGTCTACAACCGCCTATGCTTATTAACTTCATGAGAAAGAAAACAGAATATTTTTGTCGTATTAACTTCAGGAGGAAGAAAACCGAGTCTGATAAGGAAATGACTGTTTATAGTAAAGTGAAATTAAGCTGATTGACCGACTCTTTTAATCCACACACTATACACACACTAGGGGGCAGTGAACACACTTGCCTATAGGGGGCAGTGAACACACTTGCCCATAAATGTATAATTTTTTGATACAGATATCAAAATCTGAAACAGAATCAGATTTAATGAGATCATGTATGTTTGCACACACATGGAATTTGAATCTGGTTGCCGGAGGTCTTACTGGGCACAGTTAATAAATAGGTGGTGTACATACAATATAAAGACAGTACACAATATGCAAACCATACACAACCATACACACAATGTACAGACAAAATACAGACAATAGGAACTGAACTGTGAATTGAATTGTGGTGTTGATCAGTTATTTGTGAGGATGATGGCATTAGGAAAGAGACTGTTTGTATGTCTGGTAGTTATTGTGTACATGGATTTGTAGTGCCAGCCGGAGGGGAGGAGTTGGAAAAGATTGTGTCCAAGGTGTGAGGAATCTGTTAGGATTTACAGATCTGCGAGTTTGAACGAATATGCAAGGTTTGAACACTGAATGAAAATGGACTGTTCTAGACTGGTACAATTTACTAAACAGGACCTTGTAGCATCTATAATAAGCTCATAACTGCAGTCAGTATTGCATATTATGGACGTTCCATGGAGTTTCCCTTTCCACAGGCCAAACTCTGGGTGGATATTTTTAATGAACCTTCTATTCCTAGAGGTTGCTAATTACTGCCTTGTGAGAGGCCTGTGCTGAGATTGTGTTATTTTTGCTTTAAACGTTGTGGGCGGCAAATGTAGCATGCTTCAAAAGCACAACTTAATCACCAGTGCTGTTCAATCACCAATAAAACCGTTTTGCAAACCTGTCACCTGCCAACAGGCTTGAGACATGGAGTAATTAGAAAGCACTAGTACCGCTACTACTACTACTAATAATAATCGTAATAATAAGTACACAGGGATGTCTACATGTGAGAAACATTCATCAGTACTATCATTATCAACAGTATTACAAAACCCATCACACCTTCGCCAAAGTTGTAAGTCTCAGCCTAGTCACTGCAAGAAATGAGCTGTATAATACCTATTACAATAATTACAAGCAAAACAACCTCTAGTCTGAATGTACTCCTAAACTAGGCAAGACAGCAAGTGATTCTGCTGTTCAGACACTCAAAGGAAGTTTGTTTCTCCACCTTGGTGCCAGGATGGGGAAAAGCCTGGATGCTTGCTTCCCATATATCCAGGATAAGGGTCAAGTCAAGCCGTACTTATAGCATGAAGGGCTCTGGGTACATATCATGTTTAATCATTGTCATAAAGAAGGAATCAGCATCAGGGTTTTATTTCTGATGTGGGCTGCTACAGGTATACAGCAAGGATGAGACATGACTGAAGTTATGAAGGTTGAAGACAAGTCTGGATCAGTTGGTACGCATAGGATAGCCAGCCATGAGGGGGGTTTCGGTAGTCTAGTCTTGAGATGACAAGAGACTGAACAGTACCTGGGTGGCCTCCCTTAATATCGCCCTTTTGTCTTAATAAACCTGTACTGGAATTCTATCCTGCCTTAGTGTGGGATCCCCAATGCCGTAAACACAGCAATGTATTGATTATGATCTGATGGCTCAATGGGTAGGGCCCTGGGTTTGCAAAGCTGCAAACCATTGCAAAGCTGCCAATGTTAGGCCCTAAACCCTCACTGCTCCAGGGGCGCTGTATCATTACTGCCCTGCACTCTAAACCTAATTTCCTAACAAGCACAGATATGCACAGAAAATAATTTCTACAGTAATGTAATAAATAATGGCTTTTTTGTCTCAGCAAAGATTCAGAATTGGATTACCTCTAGTATCAACAGAGCCGGCTCAAGACATACTGGACTTACGATGCCACTTAGGGCCCCAACGCCACCAGGGGGCCCCCAAGAGCACCAAGATATCACGATAAAAGAAATATATTTTAAAAATAATATTGTATAATAAAATTTATTTTTATAGTTGGCTGCTGTCAGGGGCATGCCTAGGCCATGGTTACAGGGCTATAGCCCCATTATGAAGATCCGTCCACGCTGTTTTTGTCTGCGATTTTTCGCATTGGAAATTCAATGCATTTTAATGAAAATCACCTCCAAGAGCCAGGTGAATTTCACGGCTCCGACCAATAGAGACCACAATGCAACCTGAATAACAAAAGCCAGTTTGTGGCAGCTTGGGCTGAGCGTGCATGACTGTCCGCACGTCTACACTAAAACTTCTTGAAATATGTGATTACTGATCAGGCCCAAACTGGCCGTCAGGGAGAACCGGGACATTTCCCAGTGGCCTGGCCTGTCATCTGGACTTCCAGCTCATGATAAATTAAACAGCACAATTAGGTTTGTGAACGCACCCTGTGTCTCTGCAGTCCTGTTCCATGAGTCTCACTTCTGCTGTGATGTAGCATGTAAATAAACCCTCATTAACCATTCACATGTGTGCAGTACAGCTGGAGAATCTGTGCTCAGTTCAACTTACAGACATGGAGAAGAAGAGGAAAGATGGAGCGCTTATGCTACATCCTGCAGCCCAGATTCACAAAATATAGATAGATAGTCCTATAAGTACATTTTTCCCAATCAGTGTGATTATTTGTGACTTTTAAGAGTTAATAAAGATATGCTTTGATGCTTGTGATTAGCATAAAGAAAGTTTTCAGGTTTTTAGGCAACTCATTATAACTGCATACGTTATGTGTAAACAAGTGTGGGTCGGATTCAGGTGCTTCTTATATAACAAAGCTATTTAGTATATACTGCATACATCGTTTTCTTCCCTCCACCCTGTATCTCCTTGGAGTCTCATCTGACCCGACACTGACATGGACAGCCTATAGAACACAATAATGGACAGATGTAGTAACCATGAATCAGATAACAGACTTATAACTATAACTAAACTTTCATTTATAAACACATCTGTGCCACCCAGATGAGGATGGGTTCCCTTATGAGTCTGGTTCCTCTCAAGGTTTCTTCCTTTTGTCATCTCAGGGAGTTTTTCCTTGCCACTGTATAACCAGTTCTGTCATTTCTGTAAAGCTGCTTTGGGACATTGTCCATTTTTTAAGAGCGCTATACAAAAAAAATTAATTGAATTGAATTTTGTGAAGCTATACAGTGTAGATACAAAACTATCGGCATATTTAAATTAATAATCTGTGTACTTTTAGTTACTTGCATAAGTGCAGAGAGCACAGTAACCTGCTCAGCCTGTTAAAAGTTGGATTCTTAGAGAGTTTTATACGTTACTACTTTATATAAATATAAAGTAGTGTATGATCAAAGCATTATTTACACATTATGTGAAGCATGTGTATCCAAATTTTAATCAATTTGATCAGTTTAGGTAAGTGAGCTGGTAAGTAATTAGTGGGCAGAGTATTTTGTATTGCCATAAACATACATATAAAAGCCCATAATGAACAGTTTTATTATGTTATAGTCTGCTCACAGCCTAGGCACGGCTCTGGCTGCTGCCACTGTTGGACAAATACAGATATGAGCCTCTTGGGGGGGGGGGGGTGTCAATAAAGGCTCAATATCTTGTTCTCAGCAAATAGAGAGAAAGAAAGAACAAAGAAACAAAGAACAAAGAAAATAGAAAAAAAAACATAAGCTCTCACCTTCCACTTTTTTTTTCCTGGCCCAGGGAGAAAGGGAATTGAGCAATATGCAGAGGTGGTATGGGGCCCCAAATGAAAATCTGCTTATGGCCCCATAAAGGCATGGGCCAGCCCTGAGTATCAATATTAACTCAGTGTTTTAGGAGTTTGTGTGACAGTGTTTTTGTGTGTGTGATACCTATAGTGGTAATAACAGTCCCGGCAAAGAAGAAGGAGCTGCTCAGATCCCATAAACTTGTCACATTGGATGAATTTCCAGAAGGGTTCACACCTGCCCGAATGGCTGACATCACTTGCTGTAATCAAAGAAAAGTAGAAGTTTAAATTAGTAAGAATTTCAAACTATTTTTATCTTCATATGGTCAGATGAAGATCTACAAACATTGGGCTTGGCAATGAATCAATAAATTAAAGAACTGTAACAGGCTAGGGTCAAATACATGGCAAGATAACCATAGGAAACACTCAGTATATAGGCTGTGCTATAACACTATAACACAGGTGCAGGGAATCAGGACAGTGAACAGAACACAAAATCAAGTGCATTGCAAAGAACAAATATTCAGCTGACGGTGAATGAGTGGCACAGTCATCTTGGCTGGCAACGGGGGATTGTGGGAAATGGAGTCATACTTAAACAGTAGGTACGAGATTCAATCCTGTGCACACACTTGACTGGTAAAGCAGTAGGCCCACGAGACTGATTCCTCAATCACAAGCCCACAACTGCTCCCACATAGAGGGATGGTGGCTGGAAGGTCCCTGGTTCAGTGTACTGACAAGACATGCCTAAAGTGCTCTTGAGCAAGGCACTAACTGCTCCCCTAGCACACATTACAATTACAATATGTACATTTGAACATGAGCATGTAAATCTAACAACAACATGTTACTCACGCAGAATAAACATACTCTAATGTTTACCCTAATTTGATTTTGGCTTATTGGGTAACTGGCAATCGGTATGGCAATTAGCATTGCTGGGTGGGTTACATGATTACCTCAGGTTGCATTCATTGCTAGCCAAAACGCTACTCATTACGTTTCTTGGGGTTGTACATAAACCACAATATTTTTTAATGAGATTTTTTCTGGTTGTAAACAGCCGACTTGCCACTTTCTGCTTAATACCTCAAGTTAAATTATGGGACAGATTATTGGACCACAGTGTGCTGTCTTCACATACTTGGCTACTGATGCAGTATACATTTACATTTACATTTACATTTAAGGCATTTGGCTTTTATCCAGAGCAACTTAGTGCTTAATTGTGTACTTGGAATATCCAAAGCCAGTGCAGATAGACCAGGATTCAAGTACTCGGAGCCAGGATACTGCCAGAAATGAGCCATACAGTACCCAATATGAAAACTACTCTGTATTCAGACACATTTCCCATTTTTGTGTACGCCTTGCAAGTTCAGAATGAAAATACATGATTTTGGATGCAGACCTTGTCTGGGAGGGTTGAACTTGGCTGTGGTTTTGGACACGTTTTTGGACAAGCAATCAGCCAGGACATGTTTGGTACTGAAGTGTACCAAAGTGTACCAGAGTGTTTCTCAATTATTAGAAATTACAAATCTTCCTGGATTATACTGTGGTGTAAAAAAAAAATCTACCTTTAGCCCTTTCAGGCCGGTGGATTTCAGACCTTGAACATATTTAATATATTACAGCTTGAGGAGAACACCTAGAGACCACTAAGAGTCAAGCTGAACTGTCGTCTGTCTTGTTTGTTATGACCTTAGTGGTCTGGAGAGGCCATGAGCATGACCTGTAGTAGAGTATATGTTGCTTTATTTTGTATAAATGTTATATCATGGAGCAGTCATTATAAATGTCAATGGATAAATTATAGGTGACTCAGGCATAATGTGACAAAAAAAGGCTACAAACTACCCAGCTTTTGTTTTTACCTTGGAGTTATGCACCTTATTGATCAACTTCAACAGCATTTTATTTTTTTTGCTTGATAAGTCTGACAGCTAAGCCATGAAAAATACAGGTTATCAGGAAATTACATTCAGTGACAAATATATCGCACACATGCACCACCACAACCACCACACACACCACAACCACCACATTTTCCTGTTTTGCATTTTGGATTATTTTCCTATAGCAGCTGTTCATTGATAACTCAGTCTGTTTGTGTCTCCATAGACAACATTTATATTTTTTGCCCAATTTTAAATGAGTCCAGGGAAAACAACCTCGTCTTCCAATCTTTCATGTACTTTCTCAGTCTCTTATAAACATAGCCCAGAAATGCAGAGCCACCCAGACACCACAACACCCCACACACTCACACAAGCTTCTGTTTATGAGCCTTATTCTGCACCTTCATTCTGAGGAAGGTGCATTTTACAGATCACGTTTTTTGTTCTAGTTAGCACGTTATCAGGTGTAGCTGGAGGGAGGTCCCTGGTTTTGATCCTCCATATTTATACAGACAATACATGACTCAAGCTCACTTAAGGCATCCAACCCTCAATTGCCCAAGTGTGTTCACTGCCCCCTAGTGTCTGCGTTCACTAATGTGCATAGATGGGTTAAATGCAGAGGCTAAATTACTCTGTGTAGGTCACAGTATATATATATTGGAAGACAATGTTGTTCCCTGGACTATATAAGCAATATATAATATATATAATATATATACTTGTTGCCATAGTAACAATACAGTATAGAATCAAATTCACAATTTTTTCTTGGGATCTCACCAACCTAAGTCCAATATAAGGAATATTTCAGAAGGCTTTTTTCTTGCTTGGTAACAACCTGTTTCACTCTCTCTCTCTCTCTCTCTCTCTCTCTCTCTCTCTCTCTCCCTCCCTCTCTCTCACTCTTATGCTATCTCTCTCTCTCTCGCTCACTCTCTCCACACACACACACACACACACACACACACACACACACACACACACACATGGAAGGTCTAATTTTGGTCTTAATGTGCACACACTGATCCTTGGTCCCATATACACAAACAATTCTACAAGGCAAACATCATTACTGTGAATATATGCAGGTCATGTATAGCCTGTGGACGTTTTCTTGACCTATAACACACACACACACACACACACACACACACACACACACACACATTTGTATGAGTTATCAATATCATGTACTGGCTCCACCCTGGGCCTGTTACAGACTCTTCTAGCATGTTGAATGAGACTGAAAGAGACTGTGGGAAAGCTGAGAGAAAGAAAAGAGAGAGTCATGTTGATTTTCTCTGCATGGCTGCTTTCATGATTTTTATCTCATACTGAGGTGTCATCCACAATTTAAAATATGCGCTTACCAGCATGCAGCTTTAATTTTTCATCATGGTGCTGCATCAATATTTTTGCTTCTCTCTCTTTTTTTTTTTCATTTTGCCTCCAGATATCTTTGCAAGCATGACAAAATATATCTGTATGTATGATACTTAGGTTGGACGTTTTGCCAATAAGTTAAAAAACTGAAGAATTAAGCACATCCAGTTCACCAACCATGTGTATTTTAAGGGAGGTTGAAGGAAACCAGAGCACCCGGCGACAACCTATGATCTTTGCAGACATAGGGAGACCCCAGATCTCTTGCGCTGTGTATCATGCACATTAACTACAGTGACGCCCAGTATGTCTAATAAAAGAGTTAATTCGACTTTTAGGGTGTGTTTATACTTGAGGTTCAGTTTTCCTTATCTGGAGCAAACAAGAAAATGAAACATGTTACATTTTCAGTCCTTGTTTACTTAGTGTTCACACTTAGTAATTTACAATCAAGCCAAAGGCGTCTAGTTAAAGAACCTCAGCCTTATGACCTGAGGGTCCCTAATTTAATTCCCCCTACCTACAGGACATGGCACAAGTGCCCTTAAGCAAGGCACCACACCCTTAACTGCTCTCTTGGCACCCTGGATAGGGGATGCCAACCACTACGTCCACTTGTGTTCAACGCACCTATCGTATCTATGTTCACTAATGTATGCATGTGTTTGCATCCACTGCACAGATGGGTTAAATATGGTGTGTGTAAGCACAGTGGTCAATGAGTGGTTCACTCCACTTCAAATAACAAAAGAAAAAAGTGTATGATGCACACATAATGTGTACCTTGTGATCCAGTCATCGGAGCAATACACTTAATGCACTTTATCAAGGTTGTGTATACCTCCTGGTATTTTGTGTACCGACCGTAAACACAGCAAGAGGTGAGAAAATGGATAAAAGGTTCAAAACAGAGCCAGAAAACCCTTCTGCTGCACATGCGAAATAGAAGACGATGGAATGCAATGGAATATGTGACTGCTGGGGGATGAGATAATGATGTCTGTTGCATCTTGTAACATCATGTCCTGCCTTTGGTTTATATTAGGTTCATACTTGAAATGTATTGCACCAGAATTCATTTAGAAACGACGCTACACCCACATGCACATGTAAAGGCACTGTAATGAGCTGCACAGAGCATTCACTGCAGGATTGTTTATGATTTTTACATATACCCCTGGGACAGCTGTGGGCTTGGGGTTAAGGAGGCAGCCTTGGAACCAGAAGGGACAGATATGTCAAACTGGACGGGTATGTCAATTGCACGACCTGGGGTTGATCTTTGGTCAGTTTAATTGAATGGATTTAATCCAGAAACAGTCAGACCTATAAATCATTTTAATGTGCATTAGTGATAGGCGAGTGTGTGGACTCAGCATTTTCTCATTGTTGTAATACAGGCAGGAATCCAAAAATCACGGTCATAATCCTTGGCGTAAGACAAGGAACAAACGAGAGCAAAGTCTCATTGATGAGACTTTGTGAAACCAGATGCACACATTAGGTAACAGACCAATGACGAGACAGGAAAGACAAAGCAAAGGCATGTGTCAATAACCGAATCATAGAGCACAGGACATGAAATAAGCTAGAACGGGAATTTCAATATCAACTGAGGAATTGATTTTATAGTTAAAGGGTTTCTAGGCTGTTGATATTATTACGTAATGTGGTTATGTTTTACATTAGTGTTTCATTTTCTGTTGAGACTTTGCTAGAGTCTCATCATGACATATTACTATTCAATTCATAATTTTGCATGCTGATTAGATTTTGTTCCCTCACATTTCCCCTTCTCCTCATTTCATAACATAATGTGTAACATTCAGTCAGATGTGATGCTGATCTCTGCCAAATATTAATAAATTAACATTCTGATTATCTCTGTCTTTCCCTCTCCACAAAGCAAGAGCACCAGATTAGCCAAGCTGAAGACGATGACGATTAGTAATACATGCTCTCTCTCTCTCTCTCTCTCTCTCTCTCTCTCTCTCTCATAGCACTGGAGGAAGGTGACTGTTTCAATGCTGCAGGGCTTTCTCTTTCTCCACCATCACTGCCATGTTTAATTACTCCCACTGAGCAAAAACAGCATGGCCATTTGTCTTAGAAAGAGAGCGGTACGACGGGAAAGACGGGATAATTGTAGGCATGATTCCTGTAGGATTTAAAGACGATATTCAAGCACATCTTTAATCTTTTTTATACTTAGAGCATCTTTATGGTACTAAATAGTTAAAAAAAATATCAATTTTAGTTCCCAGAGCAATGCTTGGTGCTAGTTAGATCAAAAAATGCCTTTTTTTCTGATCTGTTTGGACCTGAGTGTAAAGAATATGGAATATAGAGTACTAATAGAGGTCTGTCTCAACCTAGCATTTTTACCTCATCCTGTGTTCACTCCCGAGAAGAAGGATGTTGCATATCTTAGCTGCCTCAAAATGCCACCTAATGACTGAATGTGTAATGTGGTGGATAGAGAAAAGCAGTGAGCAGGGTGTCTAGTGAAGTCAAATGCAAATGACGCTCATTACATTTTCATTTTATGTAGGTGTACACATGTAATTTGTTTTCCGTTTTGCGTTTAACCATTTGAGGAAGATGTTAGCTAGCATCAGCCTGTTGGTTTGAATGGCTATGCGGCTAAATCTGTTAGCTTAGGAAGCAAGTCTCTGTCTAACTAGCATGTCTATATAATCTGTCTTTTCGAAAACTCTTTACCTAGGCAGATGACTAGTTAAGCAGTGGGGAGCAAGGCAGCTCAGTAAGTTTTGAGACAGATCCATTGTTTGGATATGCATGACTGGTGAGATCTGAGATCTCTGAAATCATTAATAAATCAACTGAGGCCTGGTCCTGTTGGAGGCTAGATGTGTTCATTAGATTATTAAATGCTGAACAATACAATTATTCCGGAACCCAAATGTATACGTTTTATCACCTAAAGCACATAATAAACATGGCGGGGATATGTAGGGGCAGCCGTGGCCTAGTGGTTAGGGAACCGGTCTCGTGATCAGAAGGTCACACGTTCGATCCCCACCCAGGGCAAGACACGACTGAGGTGCCCTTGAGCAAGGCACCTAATTCCCCTAACTTCTCCCCGGCTGCCCCCCACTCCGAGCAAGTGTGTTCACTGCCCCCTAGTGTTCACTAGTGTGTGTGTGTGTTTCACCGCACAGATGGGTTAAATGCGGAGGTCACGTTCCTTAAGTAAGGCAAAATAGTTCACTTTCATTTTATGGTTATTCAGAACATGTGCATTAAAGAAGACATGGTAGTTGGTGTGCGTTAAGCTGGTTTAAGAATTTTTCTGAAACCGGATTGAAACCGAAAACAAAAAACATCAGCAGTTCTGATTGGTTTAGCAGACAAGAAGGCTACAGTAAAGTAAACAACAACTTTTACCATCATGGTACAAAGAAAGGCATCTCAGAATCCACAATCTTGAGGTGGATGATTGGAAGACCATAACAGTCTGATATTAAATCAGGCGACATTGTTCCAAGTTTTAACTAAGCAGTTTGGGTGAATGTGTAAGATTGTATAATTACATGAAAGGAGCAGAGGTTTCTAGGGAAGTGAAGTTTGAGAGTAGCTTTTAATCAAAGCCTGTTTTCAGACATAATTTAATCAGGGTGTATACGGTTATTAGACTGAGCTCAGTGGGAGTGTATAAATAACAGAAGTATTAAATTAAATTTAACCTGTTCTGAACAGGCAGCTGTTAGTTTACTCAAAAGTCCTTGAACGGTTTGAGGTTGTAAGGGCTGAGCAGACTTCATAAAATATAATTGCCAATAACAAAAACCAATGCTCTGTTAGGTTTTGGCCATGAATTCATTTGTCATAGGTGAATCTTATAAACTGTATAATATGTATAATGTAAATCATTCCATACATCAATGGGTTCATATGCCTGAGATTAGTTTATATGCCTCATAGTGTTTTGTCCAAAAAAATCCTGAGTAATCACAATTCAATTTAATGTTGAATAAAGGTATCCAAAAAATGAAGGTATCAACAAAGTGTGTTTTTTTGTTACAGAGGGTGCATAAAAAATATCCAGGAAATTGCTCTTGTAATGGCTGAGTATTTAAGTCTGGTGGTTAAATACTACTGTGGTTGGTGTGGTACAGTGGTAACATCATTGGGTTCCCATGTGAGAGACCTGGGTTCGATTTTTGATCTGGGCAGCCAGTCTGTGCTACACCAATAAGGGTCCTTGGGCAAGACTCCTAACACTACATTGGCCTACCTGT
>JAOVVF010031981.1:0-11458 GCA_028565595.1 Duopalatinus emarginatus | reverse complement strand
AATAATAATAATAATAATAATAATAATAATAACAACAATAATAATAATAATAATAATAATAATAATAATAATAATAAGCGACATATACCCTCTTTGTCATTCATTTTGAGTTTTCAAATGTGGAAGTGGTTAATTGAAATCCTTTTTTCTGGTAGAATCCTAAGCGCATGATTCATCCAACCATTATTGCACAGAAAAGCACAAAAGCAAAAGTTTAGGCCACAGAATTTGAAACACATTACTGTGGACTCCCCTGAATTGAATCAGCATTTTGTATTTCATTTAACAGATTTAACAGATATAACAGAAGTTACATCAAAAGAGTTTGTCTTATTATAGTTTTCACCTCAAAGTAGGTGAACACAAATGTGTTCCACCCTACTGTTGCAATATATCATCAGCTTTATCATCTGTACCTAACAAACCTCCACAGCCTGGCAGTGGAATGTGGATGACTGTTGATTTGGACAAGGAAGTATTCAGATTTTACTGCCAAGACAAAACAAATCTCTCAGGCATTTCTCTTGGCTCATCAAACTGAGTGAGCATTGTGGGTAAAGCAAAGATGCTAAAAGGGTAATTTGTGTAAGTGTAAGTTATGTATATTTACTGCTACGTTAAGTGTATTTCCAAGGAAGAAGGTTTATCACTTCCAGATTATTTATAGAATGTGTGAATATTATAGCCAGATCAGGATGAAGGCTGCTTCTGTATATTTGGACCCGTGTTGTGACCTAAACAAATACATTGGATATGACTCATGTCAGAAGAGATCGGATCTGATCTCACATCCTTCCCCATTTGGAACTGAGCAACACAACTTGTGACTGTGGCACACTTGAAAGTGAGCTGTGGAAACGTGTTAAGGGGCATTTCAGGTGAAGCTTTCTACTGTCTTTAGAAACAATTTTTATTGCTTATTACTTACAATACACACTGCTGTTCGGTTAAACGGTTCCAGATGCACAGTGTGTTTTGTAGGCATGTGTATTTTATTTGTACCATTTTGATCGCTTTGGCTGTTTTTTATGGCCCTAGTTTTAGGAGACCAGTCAGGCAGCTTTTTGCATTCTAATCTTTTTGCTCTGTCACATATGAGTCACCATGCAAAACATTTACTCTGTTTTCCTAGCAGTTAAATCTGTCCTGTCTTCAAGGTAAAAATCACTAAGTGTTGGATTTGTCACCTCTTTCATCATAAACCCAAAATTATCAAACAGCTTTATTGTGTATATGTGTAAAAGAAGCATAGCTATTGCCAGAGAATGTTTCTCAGAGTACGTAGTGCTGTCCAGGACCGCCTTCTGCACGGAACTTCTCTCATGGGCAGCAAGCCACACCCAGCGTTGTCATAGCAATAGGGTTACCAGAGATCACACACACTTACAGAGACTGCCACATGACTGCTAGTAGTGGAAAGTTTGCACAGTTGCTATGGAAGTGAGGGATAAGAACACATGTCATTATCAGGAAGTTTATATATTCATAAAGAAGATATATACGCAACGTGTGTGTGTGTGTGTGTGTGTGTGTGTGTGTGTGTATGTGTATGTGTATGTGTGTGTGTGTGTCCTTTATGTAGCCTAGGTCTACCCCACCCAAGGAAAAAAAAACATACACTTTATTATTTCTCTGGTGGGAGCAGTTGTGCCACAGTGGTTCTAGAGATTAAAATGTTTTGTGTTCAGACCCCAAGTATTGGCAGAACAACACTGTAAACAGTCTTGGAGAATGATAATAAACTCCTTTAATTATGTCAATTCAAGTCACTTTGGTTAAAAAAGTGTCTGTCAAATGAATACAGGTTAATATTTTAAAACCAGGCCAGATCAGTAATTAAGAGAAAAATGACAGCTATTATTAACTTGCTCACACAGGGAAAAGGATCATTTGCATGTATCTTCTCTGCAGAACATTTAGAAAATTATTACATACTGGTGAAAGCATACGTTTCAAGCTTTAACTTTTTTACACCAAAGTACTGTATTTTAACCAAGCTATTCACTATGTTATCTAAAAAAGACCTATATGTAATCAATAATTTACTTTTGAGTTTAACACCAGATTTGGTGTCTTTTTAATTTTCAATAGCATTTGGTTGATAATGTATCAGTAATATCAGATTTAAATTTGTTTCCTTCTTTCACAATCCCTATTGTTTTATATATATATTTAAGAGCGTCTCGTGTTTGTGTGCTGAGGACAGAATTGTTGTGCCTAGAGCAAACTCACTTTAATTGCTCAGGCATGCCAGACATGTTCCAAGGATAGTAAGAGAATAATGACAAAGCAAAGCAGATGAGCCAAAACACAAAGAACCTCGCATAGTTGAGTTGAAATGTTTGTAATCACCCATCCTACACATAAAAACACACAGCGTGAGACCTGCTACAAAGTAAATATCCAATATACTAAAAATATTGGTTAATGAAACAATTAAAAACAGTAAACATTATTTATTTTCATTTACTACTAATACCCTAACACACACACACACACACACACACAGAGAGAGAGAGAGAGAGAGAGAGAGAGAGAGAGAGAACTTTTTTACTTATTGCTTTAATGAAGAAAGATGATTAAACTTGCATTACAGGTCTTTATGGGTTTGCTGTTACAAAGTAAAAGATTACGAAGTGTACTTTAGTGACTACTCAGTGTTTGCAAAGTGATAATGAAATGTTCCTTTTATTTCTTGCCAAATTCTACACGTTTTTTCATGTAATACCTGGTCTTCTTTCTGTTTCATATAATGTGTGACTGCATTATTATGACCAAAGTGGCTTTCAGATTACACTGCAAAATGACAGCAAGAAAATATCTTACATATGAGCATTTATTATTATCTAACTGCTTTATCCTGGTGAGAGACGAGATGCATCTAGAGACTATTTTACTGATTATAGTAAATGAGTTCCGTGAGCTCTGTTTCATCATGTTTTAGATGCATTTGCACATTTGTGTATTTTACCTATGGTTAAATATTCTAGATTTAAATATTCTGTTGGCTTCTTCAACGTTCATGCATTAAATTAGACACTGAAACCGTCTTTCAAAAAGGTTTATTAATCATATGTTTGATTTGTTGGAACAAATTTGACTGTCATTAAGATTTCATAAGTTGTCCTCTTTCTACAGAAAAGTTGTTATACCACAAAGAGGATTTTGTAGCCAAAGTACTGTATAATGTACTGCTTTTTTTACAGCTTCTGTCAATAAGATTTATTCCATGTGGCAAAGCAGATGGCTTTCCATATAGTTTGGAAAATGGTGGTTTATATGTGGACTGAAAAGGAAAATGGAAACCCAGGAAAGAATAGTGACTGTTGGAATAGCAGTTTTCTTGTAACTTACACTGTCATGACTCATGCGTGGGTGTATGTATGTGTGTGGGGAAGGAGGGGTGTGTGTGCGTGTGTGTGGGGGTGTGTGTGTGTGTGTGTGTGTGTGTGTGTGTGTGTGTGTGGGTGTGTGGGTGTGTCTTCTTCTCTAAAGCGTTAGAGTAGAAAATCTGAGCTGTCCTACTAGTGAGTAAAAAGCAAGGCAAAGAGGACGTGTAGGTCAGTGTGGACAACCTTATAAACATGTTGCAGTAGCCAATTTGTCTGCTATTTACAGCTGGACTTTATCTCATAATCTCATCTCTAAGACCTGCCATTCTATTCATGTTATCATGCCACAAAGTCTCCTCCTTTTTAACCTTACTTTACAAATCCTCTCCGTATGAATCACTTACTACTATCATAAACCTATACACACGGGTACTGCAGAAGTGCTCATATACCCCACCTTCTCACCTTCTCACCCACATAACCTTAGAGTCTGTTGCAGTGCAGTTCACTGAATCCAATGACAACAACATTTTTCCTCAAAAGCCAATTAATTTATTGGTGTATGTAGAAAAAAGCACGGCATTTGTAATCAGTGGCGCCTCTGTTTTATCTACACACCTTAGAAGACACAGATAATGTATTGACTCACACTCTGGAAGTGCAGAAGCAGGAAGGACAAAACAGGGTGTTGCTGATCCCTTCACAAAGGAGTTCCTGAGTCTAGCCATGGAGAAATATTTCTGAGAGCTAACTGAAGGTGGGACTCTCATATATAAACATTTGAGGCCTATCTGAGAACCTTTTAGTAAACAAAGTATCGAAAGATATTTGTTGCATTACAGGAAACGATCAGTCTTGTTTTGGTACCAATCTAGAGTTACAAACCAGTCTCTCAGGATGTGTGCAATGGCAGAAAACAGTTTACAGTGAAAGATATTTTGTTTAATTAGGAGCTGTTAAAAAAGCTACAACCATGAACCTCAACTCAATCCTAAGACTCAGTAAATAAGTAAATTCATATCTGACCTATTGGGTTCACTGTAGTTACTGAGTAAGTTGATGTACATACCTTTTTAGTTTAGGTTTTAATGAACATTTTGTTTTCAGCTTGATAACAATTCACTTGTCACTGACATTTTGACCCTGTTTCACCAAGACCGAAACTGAACCCATATCCATCCTCACCACAAACAAATTAATGCTTGACCAGTCAGCTGATTTCCCTCTCTGGCCAGTGTAGTGTCATAACTATACCTAATAATGTCATCCCTCATTAATCTTCTTAGCCCTGTTGCAGCTGCACCCTGTTTTAGTCATACAGAAAAAAAAAATAAAAAAACAAACTGAAGATGAAAATGAGGCCATGGGTGTAGATGATAAGTTTCAGTCATACCTTACATCATGCTTGTTAAATAATCACTACAGATTTTTAGCATAACATGGCTTCATACATGGCTTTTGTTGCCCACATGGCATCACATTTCTGGAGCTGATTCATTGTCATTTCCTGTCAGATGGATTAGACAGATAAACAGAGAACTTTCTACTGGATTTTAGCTTGTCCTGCACATGCAGTAGTTAACATATGATGGACGTTTATTCTACTTCTCTATATCTGTTTTCTGGTTCTGTGTCATATATTATTTTTTACATTATTCACAGTGAAGACATTACTGTAATGTGCTTTTATTAATAATAAACAACTCTCCTGTCTCTTAGTGATAGACAGTAGTAGTGAATGGTTGATCGATTTGAATTGTGTCTGTAGCTTTATATTTGTACAACTGAATGTGACGAAGCAAAAAGGGAGTTAAACTTATTCAATAATGAATTGTCTATTATCTGTTGGTGTGGGGGTGTGTTACAATGTAGCACCTGGATTGTTTCTTCTTCTTCTTTGTAAATACAAATAAAAGAGGTAAAAAGTTCTTTTTAGTTACTGAGGTCAATGTTGGGGTTAGGTTTAGGTGTAGCATAGCATTGTTAAGGACATTAATATAATTATGTTAATAGATGTTAAGATTAACGTTTTTGTATCTCTCTCTCTCTCTCTCTCTCTCTCTCTCTCTCTCTCTGTGTGTGTGTGTGTGTGTGTGTGTGTTCAGTATGTTCAGTATGTTTTAGGATGTTTGTTAATCTAAGTCTCTGTAACAGGATCCTGAGTCTGTGAAGTGGAGAGTGCACCCAATGTTAATGTGTGTGGCTAATTTCATTTACCTTTAGGTGTGTCTGTGCGACATTGTCTGCGTGTGTTATTCAGCTATAATGTCTGTTGTTGACTGAGCTCTTACAGACAAGCTGTGGCATGCCTAAGATGGACTAAGTGAAAGAAGTGTGAATTCCCAGTGTGCTGAGGCGTAAGTGCTGATGTTCATTCTGTTTATGTGTCTGCACTTTTTTTGCACATTTGCGTTTGTCACATGCACCAGATTCCTGAAACAGCAACCACTAGATCAGGTTTGCATCCTGATGCACATACAGATAACATTCCACACTTTAGAGAGAGAGAAAAGAGAGTGGGTGTAAAGCTGAAGAGATTTTACTAGGATTATTAGATTTGCAGTCATGCCAGCTTTGCGAGTTTTTGGTCAGCAAGTACAATCAGTCAGTTGTTAGGGCAGCAATGCGTTCTCTTCATCCTGCACTGTGGACAGACTGACAACCACACACAGACTGCTGGGCAGTCCTTATAGTTAAAGTCCAATAAAGAATGTAGCTGAGGGAATATTAGCATTCATGTTTTTGTCTGTTTGTTTGTTGAAACTTTAACTTTCCAAATCAATATATAAAGTGTACAGTCTACAAACATTGCAAAATGTTGCCTGAAAATGTACAAACTTCATGTATAACGAGATTACATACCCTTGCAAAAATGACCTGTGGTTTACCATGCCATGTTATCCATAGTTTTTTGGCTAAACAAAAACAATGACATGGTTACTATGGTTTATCATAGGGTACAATAGCAAAAAACATGGCAGATGTATAGTATACATATAGTTACCATAAGATACCTTATACAATAAACATTACTATTACCAAGGGTAATGCCTTGCACAGTTTATTCAAGTTTTAATCCAGCATTTTATACATTTTAAGTACATGCTTTGTTCAGCAATTTAACAATGATTGGTTCTATCATAAACATGTAACCTCTAATTGTGAATAGAGCACTGTACATGGCCAGATTTACATACTGATAGTGATTCCAAAGACAAGTCCAAAACTACCTCATGTTTCCATGGACATTAGAAGTTAATTGTAGCCTACATGACTGTCAAATATAATGGCTTCACCGCTGCTGAGAGGTTTGATTTAAAGAGTGGATTTGGGTGGAGTCATGGTGTGCAAAAATTTCAGTCGCATACAAGAAAGAGTTTCACTATAAGCCACATACAGCAAAGAATTTCAGTTTCATCAAACCACGAGTTCCGAAAAACTTATGCCACTGCGAAGGGAAGATGTAACCCACTCTCCAGAGCTAATATTTTCCTCCTGTATTTTGTATGTTGCCAGCCACCTCCCCCCCCCTCTCTCTAGAGGTTAAACTGTATGAAACAGCAGGTATGATGGAAGGACATAGGAATGCTGTAGGCCAATAGTACTTCTGGGGAAGGGTGATAGAGTGGACAAGGAGTGAAAAGAGTAGGTATGCCAAAAAGCCAAAAAAAAGACTGATTCATCAGCGAAGACGAGTGAGAAAAAAATGAGGCTTGCTGAAAAAATGTAGCATGTCCAATTCTTCATGGCAGCTTTGCCCACATAATTGTTTACTGATAGGGAGGTTCCTGCAGAAAACAGAAGACTGAGCACTTTGCTAACACTGTACACTGCACCCATTAATTACTAAATAACAATCATTAAAATAATTGCAATTTAGCAATTTTAGATGTCCTAAATTTGTGCCAAGAAAGAGAGAGTAAGAAAAAGAAAGGGCACAGCTGTTCAACGGATGTTCGTTGTTATGCAAAGCCTTTATATGGTTTTGATTCCCTCTCCCTTTTGTCTCTCAGTCTCAGGCATTCACATTGATTCTGATTATATAACTTTACTACACAGATCTTAACCAAATAAAACTGTGCAAACAAGAGTGTACAGTGAGAACGAGAGCAACACGAAAAGCAAAAATAATCTTGAGAATATTTCCCAGGACATTTGGGAAATCGTGTTTAGTCTGGTAATCATGACCAACTTTTTCCAAACTAGGCGACAACTGAATGAAATGACAGGAAATGCATGGCTGCTTTAGTCATCACTGTGCACAGACCCAGTACAGAGCTTTATAGCCTGTGATCATTCTGTATGCAGATTTATGCTGTCTGAACTATTATAAAATAAAGGTCCTCAGTGCAGCTTCTCTTTCCATTGTTTCTAAGCTTTGAGTTTGCACTGGACCTATTTGCATTTGCTCCTCATCTTGCTACTGATGTGCCGCCACTAGCTCATTTATGTCAAACACATCAATCATAATAATATATTGAATTACCCAGTTGCCAAAGCTTACACTATGATTGTTTAACTTTAAGTATGTACAATAGTGATAAGGCTAACCCTTCTGCACCGCGCCCTATTTGCAGTGTCTATGAACTTTAGCCAGCAATAGGAAGGCAATCACCTGCACTTTTATTCAGACTCAGGTTCTCTATTCATATATTTGCACGAGTCCTCGTATGTCAGTGAGCAGTTTCTGAATGATCTAAACTAAAATCCAGCTTGGAGTCTGTAATTTGTTTGCAGTTTCATCCTACGCAGTTTACTACAGTGTAGACAGATTGTATAGGTCTCTGATTATGTAGTCTTTAGTAGGTTGTGTATGCAGGAGATTCAGTGCAAACCTGCTTATTATAGTGATTTAGAGGTATGTACCAGAGAGCTGGTCCTGGATAAGATCTAAGAAATAAAATGGAGAATGTCAGAGTCTAATGGAGTCAGACACCAAGAGGAGGTGGGAAACTCCCAGAGACATTCTCTAGCATGTGTTCAGTCCTCTTCTAATTCACCACAGAGAATTGCGAGGCAGGGGTGGAAGGTCACTAAATTGTGTAAGACTGTGTAAGAGGTGGGTGGGTTAAAGAATGTGAGGGAGAACAAAAGCATGCCAGGGTGATAAGAGAGAACAGTAAGCACTGATACTGTTTCTGATAATTTTGGAATGGAGAGAAAGAGAAAAGCATAATGACAAAGCCACAGAGAGCAGAAACATATGGAATGATGAAGTCACAGCAGCATTTCCTCTGCAGTTAGAACACATTGTTGGGAAAACAGCTGGCTGAGCTTTACAACCAGTAGGGTCTAGTGCCTCGTCTACCTACCCCTCCCGGTCGTTAGGCTGGTTACTTTGGAAACAACTCCAAATGGTGTTTATTTGTCCAGGTCTGGGCAAAGTCAGACACAATAGAGAGGCAGTAACAACTGATAAACATCTTAAAGCTATTTTAAACCTGACAAAGATACCACACATATCACAGAAAACACATTTCATTTTGTCTGAAGGTAGTGTTGGACTGTATGAAAAGAGGTCAAGGATTGCAAAAGGAATGTACAGAGAACAAGAAATAAAAAGTCATGAAGAAGTAAGTGCTAACCTGAAGACGTGACCCGTGTACACCTGCAGACAGACGCCTGCCCCCTGCTGCTTTACAAAGGAACTATTTCTTATATTTAACTGAAAGGCAATCGATTATGCATGGTTAGTGCAGGGAAATGGTTTAAGTGGGTTTATTTTTTTTATCACACTAAGCTACTTGCGAATAAATGTAAGATTAATTAAAATTTTTTATGCGTATGCCCTTCTAACAAAGTGTTACACAGTGTCCTGTTGTATTCAGTTCAACATTTGCTCTTTGGCCCATAGCAACTATTGTGCTGGTGATGTTGATTTGTTAAAAGATTGCTGACCTTCACTTCATGTTTGAAACTGTATCATCTAGTCATCACCTACTCATTACAGTAGAAAACCAAATAAATAGAGAAAAGTGAACTTGAATAAACCAAACCTTTCAAACTCTGCAATATTGAAAGACAACAAGCCCCTGTAGGGTGTGTGTGTGTTTTACATATAAAAAATACAAAATATAGACCACTGAATATATTAGAGAGAGAGAGAGAGAGAGAGAGAGAGAGAGAGAGAGAGAGAGAGAGAGAGAGAGCAGATAGATATAAAAATACAGATATATATATATATATATAAATATAAACATTTACAATACTATACAAATTGTAGCTTTTTATTAATTTATTAATACAGTTTAAATGAGTACATGTTTAGCTATAAATGAAAACAGTCCTGTAGTCCAAATCAGTCTCACTACAGGTACTTAATTTTTTTAAATTAATACTTTTCTACTTTTCTAATTACATCATTCAACGAATTCTGTATCTAAGAAAATATGTGCAATATTTTAAAATGAAACTGACAAACAATTATGTATACACTACGTTGTATGCACAATGTGTATAGATACACACACACACACACACACTAATGTTTGGGGTCCACAAACATTGCCACGAAGTTGAAAGGACACAGTCATATAGGATGTTTCTGTATGCTGCCCTATCCAAACCTGTTCCAGCATGACAGTGCCCCAATGATCCATGAAGACACGGTTTGAAGACAAGTTTGGAGCAGAGAACCCGAGTAGCCTGCACAGAGTCCTTAACCACACTGAACACATTTCATATGAAGTTGAACACAGGCCTCACTAAAGCTGTTGTGGAGGAATGAGCAGAAATCCCCACCATCACGCTCCATAATGTAGTAGAAAACCCTTTCCAGAAGAGTGGAGGTTATTTCAGCAGAAAAGGGAGGACCAAATCTGGAATTTTTAAAAACACACATATGGGAAATAATAAAATATGATTATGATATATGATTATTATGAATATGATTATATAATTATGAATTAAATTGCCATTTAAATTAAAACGAAATTAAAAATGGTATCTTGACTAGTTTCTTTATGTCACATAACAACTATTATTATTATTATTATTATTATTATTATTATTATTATTATTATTATTATCAGACCAAATAGGCTGTCAAAATATTACACTACTTTATAATGGCCTATTTTTTTTGTTTTTAAATTACTAATAAATACTACTGCTATTTAATGGAAAGGAAAGTTTCTTCCTTATATGCCAGATGTACAGTATAGGCATGTCAGCTATCATCAGTAGACCTAGATTTACTGATGTTTCTGACTGCAGGACATGGGACAACACACTGGATGTACACTGGAAAAATGATTTTTGACTAAATATTATTAAATATATTTTTTATTATTGTTAAGTATTAATAAAATCATTGTTAATAATATATTATTATTAAAGATTATTAAAGTAAGAATAATCAATTACAGTTTTGCTACTTTCACATTAAAGTCTGTGTGCTACTTTGTGTTTCTTTATAATTGTTTTTCATTTGTCATTTTTCTATTAATTCAAAGCAAAACTGAAAACGTCAGATTCTGAATCTCCAGAATCTCGTCAGAAGTCAAACTCAGGATTTGTTTTTACACTGACCCCAGCAGAGATTTTCTTACCACAAGACGGAATTGAGGGAATGATTTAATAAACTTAGAGAACAAATTAGTAAATCTAAGGAATGGATTAGTAAATCTAAGAACTGATTAGTAAATCAAGGGAATGATTTACGTGTCTAAAGAATTTTTTCTAAAATAATTTTTGGGACATGTAAATCATTCTCTCGATTTACTAATCTGTTCCCTGGATTTACTAAATCGTTCCCTCTATTTATTAATCTGCCAATCCGTAATAGTGCTGTGTTTGATGTTTGTAATAAAATAGGGTGAAAACATAACATTAATTTGTTTATTGTTTGATATTAAGCAGGTAGCATTAGCCAGCTGTGTTGTGTATTGTCATAGCAACGACACATCACTTCCTGTTAGTAAGAGCCCAGCTTGCTATGATGTGTGATGTCATAGCAACGGATCATTACTTCCTGTTAGTAAGAAACAGTGTAGTACATTCATGTTTTGTGTACTAGCCTATAAAATTCAAACTATTAAGGTTAGTAAATAGTGTATACTGTATAGTATTAGTGTGTAGTGTATACTGTATAATATTAGTGTGTAGTGTATACTGTATAATATTAG
>JAOVVF010031980.1:0-11461 GCA_028565595.1 Duopalatinus emarginatus | reverse complement strand
AATTAGCCTCAAATGTAGGATTTACAGTTATATATATATATATATATATATATATATATATATATATATATAAAATAGTACATTATATATATGTCCTGATGATGACACATGGCCTTATATAAAACTTTTGGATACCCACAAATTCACCCACCTCACCCGGTTTTATCTCCTATTTTTGTGCCTTATTAATTTCAGTAGGGAATTACAACATGCTCATTTGTCCCCCGTTTTTGGCCCATTCATTTTACTATTCATTATACACTGATGCTAATGGTAATGCCAATTGCTTCGCATACACGCACATATAAAAAGATCTGTCAGAGCAAAAGTATTCGCATCAATTATGTGCTAATCTTCTGTTTTACGCTTTGCAGAGTCTGCAGTCAAACTTTAATCGCTCGGCTCAAGTGCTGACCTGTCCTAATCATCCACAATTTTGTAGTATTTATACTTGCAAAAGTATCAGCTAGCTAAGCTTAACTTAAACCTGTTCACCGATCACACCTGTTTTTGTTTCATTTACATTTATGGCATTTGGCAGACGCTCTTATCCATAGCGACTTACAAGGTTACTGGTATTACAAGTAGGCCAACGTAGTCTTGGCCAATGACCCTTATTGGTGTAGCACAGACTGGTTGCCCAGACTGGAAATCGAACCCAGGTCTCTTACATGGGAGCCAATGATGTTTCCACTGTACCACATAAGTGCATAAGTACACTATTACACCCAACTCAACCTTACACCCAGCTATTAAACGCCTGTCCCGTTAATGGCACATTCCTCTTTTATTTTTTTCCAGCATTTCACGTGTGTGTGTGACTATAGCGAGAGAGCTCCGCCCCCGACTTAAACAAGCGGAGCATGCTACGCGAACAGCTGAGCATCACACAGAGAAAATGGCGTGGGGACTTCTTCAACGTGGAGAAAGTCGCCCAGATAAAAAGGAGTCACATTAAATTCCCTAAAATTTTACACTGTTACTTCGCCCCCTGGGGCTGCCAATAAGCAATGACACGCAGAGGCGAACAGCAGAATAGGTCCGCTCCCTCTGGGGACAGCAGAATGAATTGACCAACCCCTAATAGCAAGAATTGTCCTTATTCCACCACTGACTTTGCTTGGGGCCATAAGAGAGGTGCCCTTGAGGCATCAGATTTGAGGACACAGATTGACCAAATGTACTTGTGCATGTTTTGTCCCGGCAATGGTTTGCAACAGCTGCAATGCCGCTGCCACTAGGTAATATCTCCTAGTCCAATTGCTAACCATTGCTGTGACAGTATGCACATGAGAATGAAAAGAATTTTTTTATGTATTTTAATTCAATTCAATTCAATTCAATTTTATTTATATAGCAGCTTTAACAATGGACATTGTCCCAAAGCAGCTTTACAGAAAATAATGAAAATATTTTACATATTATGTATTATGTATTTCACATATTACACCTTACTTTACATTTGCAACATATTTCAAATGTATGTTTCAATAGGAAATTCATTTAAGTAAAGTGCACTGTTGTTATTAGTGTGTTTGAGAGGTACATCACTTTGAAATATCAAAACCCTCTTATGCAGCTTTTGGACACACATGCATGTTAACCCATCCTACACCTTTTTTGACTTATTAATTTGAGTAGGCAATTACAACATTGTTATTCGAAAGGTACACTGATCTACTGTTCTTGAATACACACACTTGGCTGTCTGAGCAAATGCTCATTAACATGTGCACTCATTCACCTGCCACGTCCGTTTTTATCCCCTTTTATGCAGCCTTTTATAAAAAGGTACTCACACTAATTCACCGGCCACCCTCATTTTCACTTCGCTTCACATCGCTTTTGTCCTATTGATTCCAATAGGCCAGCATACATACTATACTGGCGATGACATGTGGGCTTGCATACTTGCATAAAGCTTTTGGATACTCATAGTTGTTCACCCACCACACTTCAGTACAGAATCACAATGTTTGTTATTTAAAAGGTACATTGATTTAAGATTGTGATACTACTCCAACATTTGTCCTTTTAGTAACACATGGGCTTTTATACAGATTTTGGATACCTGCATTCGTTCACCCACTGCCCCTGTTTTGATCTCCTTTTCTGGCCCCATTTTTGGTAGATTTTTTTTAATGCTAAAAACTAACACTTATTTTTAATAGTAACTGCTAGCACTAGTGCCAGTATTAATGCTAATTGCCTATCGCTAATGTGGATGTTTCAACTTTTAAATGTCCATCCTCTTTAATGGTACACAGAGTTTTATACAGCTATTGGACACACATGTCCATTTGTTCCATTCATTTTAGTAGACAACTGCAGTATTGTTATTGGTGTGTTTGAGGTAAATCAATCTGAGATATCAACACCGGTCCAACTCTAAAATGTCTGTCCCATTGTTAATACACAGGCTTTTATACAGCTTTTCTCCTCACACCTGTTTCATCTCCTTTTTTGTCTCATTCATTTCAGTACGTAATTAGGGTTCAAGCACCTGGAACTTGTCATTGGGTCACGCCCTAAGGAAAAAAAAAAAAGCCTCCAGAAGCCAAGCCCACTTTTTTTAAACATAATACGCAAAAGCTAATTTTGCGAACTAGTCTCTGGATTTCGGAAGCATCATCACATCAACATGGCCACCACATGCCTATCAATCCTAACATATTTACAACAGACTTCAAGGACTTGATGGACATAAGATTCTGTGGACGTGTACACTGTTGTGGGTGTGTCTGAATTAAAGGGGGTGGGGTTAAATAAAAACAACTGTTTCTCAGGAACCGTAAGTCCGATTCAACTGAAACTTCATATGCGGCATTTTTAACACTAATCTCTAAGTGAGGAATGTTCCTTTTCTTGCATATCAAAACAAACATAGCCGCCAAGGTCAATTAGCTGTCAGGAGGCATTTGACCTGGTTAATATTGATCAAAACGAAAATTGATTATTGAGTCCATCTATCCACTCCATACAATCTCATCATGGTTTTCCACTAGGGGTCACTATTCATGTTTCAATGTGACTCTTTACAGTTTTAATGCCTGACAATGCCTTAAAGTGTAGCTGGTTTCTATGTGGGGTCTTATTCCAAACAAAATTGACATTTGAAATTCTTAGCTCCACCCACTAAATTGTGTATGTTTTGCACAATGTTACTTTTGCAAACTGGTTCCTGAATGTTTAAGATACTCTAAGACATTAAACATCAAACTATTCAGTGTGACTTAGTATTCATCAAAAAAAATCTAGAGGTTTGCAACTGTAGCTTATACATGCTTTATGTATTTGATTGCCGTAAGGTTTTGAGGAGGTCTACACAATTGTGAGCATGTCCATTAAAGGGGGTGTGGTTAAATCAAAATAATTTTTACTTAGGAACTGTGAGTCCGATTCAACCAGAAATTTGCTGCTTCTTGGCACTAATGTCTAAGGGAGGAATGTAGCTTTGCTTGATCAGCAAAACAAACATGGCCACCATCGGCCAGTCAGATGTCATCTGACCTGCTTATCATAAAGTTAACTTTAAAAAAAAATTTCAAATACTGCCACAACTTTTGTAAACAAAATTCATAATTCATTAAAAATTCAATAACTTCTGAATGCTTAGTCCCAAAAAATTACAACTTTACAGCTACCTGACACACTTGATTCTGAGGTACCCTGCCAAATTTTGTGCACATATGTCGTTAGGGGGCACTGTAATTGTAACAACGTTCTTGAGTAATGTGGCTATACTTCTGCCAGGGTTAGAGCAATTAGGTTGAAATTCCAACTGACATTCTTAGCAAATGGGAGACCGATCAGCCAATGGGAAATCCTGCAGTGCCATATTAACTAATTTGCCCGTCTGTACAGGCATTGTATTTTCAAGCCTAAATGGACAGGAAATTTGTGTCAAATCAGCACAAAAATTTACTGATATGCATATGATCACAGTAAGATGTGGCCTCCCAGGTTTGAGCCAAATCAGCTTTTGGAAGGATCTACAACACACCATTAGCTACAAAAATCTATTTTGCAGTCTACGGTTATAATTCTAGTGACCAATGATTCAGTCTTACATGCTGAACAGCTTTGCCATTGCTTATTATGTTGAAAATATATGACATTAGGCTGCTTCAGGCCTTTTTGGTGTGAGGTGCAAGGATCCCATAATTGCGGCTATATTATTATTTTGTAATGGTGCATGGGTAGCCCTCTTGTGTAAATACACACACTAACACACAATGCCTGGGTGTTCAAACTCACTGTGTACAGCTACATACACCTGTACTCTCCAGATCTTTTTCTCTTATTTTAGTCAATGTCTACATCCTGCATATGTGAAAGTGCTATTACATTATAAAAGTTAGTCAACCCTAAGTCCTATCAACACACAAATTTACATACGTGTACTGATTCTTCGTGCTTGAACCCGCAATTGCCGCTTGCAGCTATATTTCTTTTCCTTATTATTATTATTATTTTTTGGCTGAAACTCATCGTGAAGCAAAGAACGTAAGGCCCAGAAACACCAAATTTGGCAAGTACATACAGCAGGTGGGCTAATTCGCATACTATGCAAAACCTACTTTTGCGTACTAGTCCTAGAGTTTATCCCCAAATGTTCTGACCAAAATGCATAATTAATGCTAAAATCTGAAACTTTTAGGGGGGCGTTATGGCAATTAGAAACTCTTAAAAAAAGCTATTACTATGATATTACCCAGTCTATAACTAAACTGATTCTCTGTTATTTTGACTTTAAAATGTCTAGAGAAGGTCTAGAGAATCGTTCAAACTATCACTTCAGCTGCCCATGCTCTTTCCTCACATTCTCATCTGCTCTATTCGTTCATACAGGTCTGTATAGAACCCTCGGCAAGTAATGTACACACATGTAAATCAGGAACTGGTCATGTCAACAAATACATTTACACATGTGTACTGCTTATTCATGCTTAAACTCATTTTGGTAAAGTACCACAATATTTCTTATTTAAAGGTCTGAGATATGGTACATAGATCTGAGATATGGACACTGTTTCATATTAAAAAAATTTTCATACAGCTTTTGGATATGCACACTTCCTCACCCACCACACCCGTTTTCATGCCTTATTTTTGTCTCATTCATTTCAGTAGGCAGTTACATTGTTATTAGAAAGGTACACTGATCTACTGTTCTTTCTCGACTTATAGCTTTCATACACACACTCTCCTGTCTAAGCAAAAGTTAATGAATTAAGACATGCACTCATTTACCCACTATGCCCATTTCTATTCCCTTTTTTACAGGCTTTTATACAGACTTTGGATACACACACTTATTCATTCACCTGCCACACCCATATTCGATTTCATCCCTCCTTTTTCCCATTTATCCAGTAGCAAGTATACCTACAATTGTTATTAGTGTGTTTGAAAGGTACATCAATTTGAAATACTGATACCGTCCCAACTTTAAAACATCCATCCTGGTAATGCCACATGAACATGCAGGCTTTTATACAACTTTTGGAAACCCACATGTCTTCACCCACCACACTCACTTTAATCTTCTTTTTTGGCACCATTCATTTCAGTAGGGAATCACAATATTTGTTATTTGAAAGGTAGACTGATCTGAGATATTGATACCGTTTCAAATCTAAAATGTCCATCCCACTGATGAGACATAAGCTTTTTCTACAGCTTTTGGATATTTGCACACATTTACCTGCCACACCCATTTTCATTATTTTTTATCCCATTCGTTTCAGTAGGCAAGTACACCATTGTTATATTCTACTGTTCTTTTGCTCAATATATACCTTGCCTACACACACTCATCTGTTTAAGCAAATGTTTGTTGTGATGTTAATGCTAATGCTTACGTCACAGTTAATGCTAATATTAATGTAAATGCTAATGACTGATGTTAATGTAAGTATTAAAGCTAAGGCTAAATAGCTAATATCCATGGCTAAAACTAATTGCTAATGCTGAGTGCTAATGCTATTTGCTAATGGTAATTGCCTCACATACACACACAATCAGACCTATCAGAGCAAAAGTGTTTGCACCCCTCCACCAATTATGTGCTAATCTACTGATTTACACTTATCACTGAAATGCCAGTTGCCACACAGACACACTAGCACATTATTAGCATTAAAAAAAAACCTTCAAACACACTCTTAACAATAGTGTACTTGCCTACAGAAATGACTGGGGCCGATATATATGCTGAGCTGTAAAAAAACCCCAAAAACAATTGCCAACACTAGTGTGTTAATGCTAAATGCTTATTGCTAATGTTAATTAATATGGCTAGTTGCTAATGCTAATTGTTAATCTTCCACACTTTTTGAGATATTGACACTGTTCCAAATCTTGAACGTCCGTCCTGCTGATAACACATGGGCTTATATAAAACTTTTAGATATCCACTCCTTCACCAACCACACCCGTTTTATCTCCTATTTTTACTATTCACTATACATGGATGCTAATGTAGGTGTTAATCCTGATAGCCAATGCTAATTGCTAATGGTTATACTAATTTATGCACATATACACACATATGAAAACATCTGTCAAAGCAAAAGTATTTGCACCCCCAGCAGTTATGAGCTTATCTTCTGATTCACACTGAACAGAGTTTACCACTGCAGAGCTGCAATAACACCTTTTTTTTTCAGAAAATGAACTGCTTCAATTCCGTCCTGTCATAATTATCCACAATCTTTGTAGTATTGACGTCTCACCTCTAAAACCTCTATCGGATTTATGACATGTGGGCTTGTAAAAGTCTTTGGATACCTGCATTCGTTCACCTGCCACATCCGTTTTATGCCCCCGTTTTGTAATATTTATTTCAATACACAAGTACACTATTGTTATTAGTGTGTTTAAAACATACATCAATCTGAGATAGCAACACGATTCCAATTCTAAAACATCTGTCTCTTTAATGATGTGGGCTTTTCTACAGCTTTTCCACATACACATTTATTCACTGCCACACCCGTTTTTTATCCCCCTTTTTTGTCCTATTTATTACAGTAGGCAGTTACACCACTGTTATTTAAAATATACACTGATCTACTGTTATTTTGCTCAACCCATAACTTGCATGTAAACACTGACCTGTCTGAGCAAAAGATAATGTTAATACTGGTGCTTATGTCAGTACTTTCGCTAATGTTAATATAAATGCTAGCTGCTGATTAATGTTAGTATTAAGGCATTAGCGTTAGAGGTGATGCCTCGAAAGAAGGCTTTACTATTCATTAATTTCAGTTCCGAAGTTGTGTGGGCATTTAACATTCCTTGGTCCACAGTGTCATGTGAGTACTGGGAATACATCATAGAAGGCATTAAAACTTTAAAATAATAATAATAACAAATCTATTGCTACTGCTAATTGTTAACACTTACTGTAAATGGTTATTGCCAACACTACTGTGCTACTGCTAATGCTCATTGCTTATTGCTAAAGTTAATTAATAAAGCTAATTCCTAATGCTGATGTTACTGTTAATGCTAACTGCTAGTCTTTCTCAATTTTTAAAATTACAATTTTTGTGTTATAACTCTTAAACATCCGTCCTGCTTTTGCAATTTTTAAGATATTGACACCCTCACAGCTCTAAAACTTCCGTGGCACATGGGCTTATATAAAGCTTTTGAATACCTGCAATTTCTTTTTACCCTTTTTTTTGGCCTTACTAATTTCAGTAGAGAATCACAATAGGTCTTATTTGTAAGGTATGTAAATCTAAGATATTAACACCATTCCAAATCTAAAACGTGTGTCCTATTGATGACATGTGCTTTGATACAGCTTTTTTGATACATGCTGTCATTAACCTGCCACACGTTTTCAGCCCATTCATTCTAATATACAAGGACATTATTGTTTTTAGTGTGTTTGATCATCAATCTGAGACATTGACACTGTTCCAACTCTAAAATGTCCACCCTGCTAATGACATGCAGACATTTCTACAGCTTTAGGATTTGCAGACTTGTTAACTGCCACACCCGTTTTATTCCCCTTTTTTGTTTCATTTATTTCATACTGTATCTATATGCAAAGAAAACTGGGCTGTGTGTGTAGCTAGTCAAGTCTTTCTGCTTACGGGAGATGCCTCCAGAGTAGGTTTTACCTTCTTCACTAGCCTTTTGTGTGACTGTTATGTATGTGGACCGAGCTTTTTGACCTTTAGCTTCTCCACCAAAATTAGCTATTACATTAGCCATTAACAATAACACTGAGCATTGGCAATTACAATTAGCAATTAGCATTATTGACCTGAAACACCAAAAGTTGATTATGAAGTTATATGGCTTTGAAACACCCACACCAGTTTATGTTCTGAGGTGTTTATCTGCCAGATGGATGGGATGTTCAGTTTAAGGACATTCCTTAATCCACAGTGTCATGTGAGCATTAGAAATATGTCATAAAAGAAATTACTACATTAAAATTATTATAATAACAACAATTCTGTTGCTACTGCTGATTGCTAACACTTACATATCACTTAGCTTACATTAAGTGCTAACTGTCAACGCTAGTGTGTTAAAGCTAATGCTTATTGCTAATGTTAGCAAATGAATAACACTATTTGCTAATGCTATTTTCAAGATATTGACGGTTTTACAATTTTTAAACATCGGTTCTGCTGAAGACACATGGGATTATATAAAACTTTTGCATACCCACATTCATTCACCCACCACACCCGTTTTTGTCTCCTAATTTTTGGTCCCATTCATTTCAGTAGGGGATCATAATATGCTTATTCCTCTCCCTGTTTATAACATTTCACTGGGTAGAATAGCCAAAAATAGTCACCCAAATAATTTCTTGAGTAAGAGTAAAAAGTACTAAGTGAAAAAACTGAACTGTCGAGTAACCTCTTCGTTTACTTATCAGGACATTAAATAATACACCTGACTCCACAAAAATACAAAACATTCAGAGCCAGAGAATATCTCTTAAACAACTAAAACACTAATAAATTAAATCTTTACAAAGTAACATAAATTCTCTTCGGGTTGTTGCAAAACACACACCGTTGTCTCTGCCATTGTACTGTGCTTCTGTGCCCTTTTCCGTCTGTGTTTCCAGCAGGCAAGTACACTATTGTTATTAGAATGTGACCGGTACAAGGGTGAGTCAAAAATGATCTACACTTCAGTTATACTAAAACTTCTGTTGGTCACACTGTCTTATCAACGCTTTCCGTTTTTATGTCGCTGTCTTCCCAGTCACTGCTGTGCTGTGTGTTACTTCAGGTCATTTGTGACTGCGGTGCAAGAAAAAAATGGCTACCCCTCTTGTGGTCTGCATTAAAAGAAGAGCACATAAAATAAAAAAGGTTCAACAATCAACGGTGCTTGTTACAGTGAGATGCTTGCTGAAGAGCTGAAGCTTAAAATTCAAAGAGACACACAGAGGACTGCTATTCAGGAGAGCTGTGTTGTTATATGTCCAAGGACTAATATTCATGTCTGATGAAGAGGTGAAGAGAGCGGTACATTTGTGGCTTCTAGCTCAGCCTAAAACTTTTTTTTAAAGAGGGAATATGAAAGCTTGTTAAGTGCATAAAAAAAAAGCAGGGAGACTGTCTTTTGTGAAAGTTGATTAGAAGAAATTATATAGCCAGAGTACTGATCATTTTTGACTCACCATTGTATATCAATCTCAGATATCCATACCATTCCATCTGTGAAACATCCATCTCATTGTGGGTTTTTATACAGCTTTTGGGTTCCCGTTTTTGTCCTCTTCATTTCACTAGGCATTTACTGCAATTTCACCCCTTTTTTTCTCAACCCATAGACATCTTGTACACCCCACACTC
Source organism: Duopalatinus emarginatus (assembly GCA_028565595.1). Taxonomy (NCBI): domain Eukaryota; kingdom Metazoa; phylum Chordata; class Actinopteri; order Siluriformes; family Pimelodidae; genus Duopalatinus; species Duopalatinus emarginatus. The sequence goes on along the minus strand of JAOVVF010031980.1, from coordinate 1,616 downwards.
TCCTGTCGGAACAATTGTTAATAATAACGTTTAAGCTAATGCTTATGTCAAAGCTAACACTAATGTTACTGTTACACAAAACACCCATTTAAAACAAACTGCTTTCCAACAGCCAACATTTTTACCATACCTACAGTGTAGTATTCACACAAATACATGCAGATAAAATAGAAACAAATTGTCGATTGGAAACAAACATATTCACACATACCTTCACATTAAACACATATTACTCACTGCAAGCTGGTCTTCATCTTTACGGCCCCAACGTTGCGTCTTTAGTAGGGAAGAGAACATGCTGAGAAGATTGCGTAGCTCTGCTGCCTCCAACTTCTGTCTGTACAACGATGACATTGCATAATAAACTTCTTAGAGAACGTAGCAAGGAGAGACTGGTAGACTTCAGTTTTAAGCCCTGATTAACCTCCACCATCTCTCACCCATTCTAAGAACTCATCGGTTCTTCGCAGTTCAGGTGTCAGCTTGTCTGATATATAGTTGAAGACACCAAGCAAAAGGAACTAAGATGAGTGTCAACTAACAGTATGGTATTTAAAGTTGTAAATTAAAAGATGTGAAAAAGAGAGAGGAGTAAACTGAGGAGTAAAGTGTTCGTGTCTCAACAGGAGCAAACCAGTGCCTCCTCCACCCCTTCCAGCCTGTCACACAGAGTGAAAGAACAATTGCAGCTTGCCTGATGTGACGTTAAGTTGGAAAGCTTAGAGTAACAGTATATGATTCAAATGAGTACATAAATACTCGTAAAGGAGTAAACGAGTGTTAGTGACTTAACAGGAGCTGATAGGAGGTTGAAGTCACCAGGCAAAATCTCATCCCATCTACTACACTCAGAAGAGTGTCGAGCTCCTCAATTAAGCGATCTAGAGCACAAGGTGGACAGCAAAGATGTAAAGTTTCATTGGAAAGCATACAGTAACAGTATGGTTTTCAAAGTCGTAAATGGAAAGATGTGAAAATGAGAAAGGCGTAAACTGAGCAAGCATTAGTGTCTGGACAGGAGCAAACCCAAGTGCCTCCACCAACCACCCCTTCCAGCCTGTCACAGAGATTAACAGGGTGACTACAGATTATCTGGTAGGAGGTTGAAGTCATCAGGCAAAATTAGTGAATCTCATCTCATCTACTGGGAAGAGACTACGAAAGGTGTTGAGCTCTTTGATAAAGCGATCTAGAGCACTGGGTGGACAGTAAACAATAAAGATGTAATGTTTCGTTAGAAAGCATACACTAACAGTATGGAATTCAACAGTGAAAATGAATAAATGTGAAAAAGAGGGATGTAAGCAAGCGTTAGTGGCAAACCAGTGTCTCCACCCCTCCACCACCCCTTCCAGCCTGTCACACAGAGTGAGTAGGCCGGTGAAAGAGCTGCAGGAGGACCAGTGTGGATACAGGTCTCTGTCAGAGCTGGAAAGTTAGGAGAGTAGTCTCTGAGACTGTGATCCTGTGATGAACACGGTGCTCTTTTATAGAGCTGCAGTGCTGATGAGGAACAATGGAGTCTAGTTCTGGAATGTATATTATATATATAATATATTTATATATACAGTGTATATATATATATATATATATATATATATATATATATATATTGC